>PQWD01002779.1:0-166982 GCA_019425675.1 Leucinodes orbonalis | reverse complement strand
TCACGGCGAAGTCTTAGTTCGCCTAGTTTTTTATTGGTTTTCGGAAACTGTCGATTTCAATGATTGTGATAAATATTATGTACCTTTCTCTTCGTCCTATGGCTCAGCGACAGGGACTCGCGGGGCGGAATCTGGGTCTTGGAGTGTTGCGTATGTTCTGAGATACGTTACGCGCTTTGTCCGCCGCGATGCGATTGCACATCGCCATTGTGGTGTTAAGGAGCGAGCCCTTAGCAATATATATATATATATATATATATATATACAAACATACATTTTCATGCACATAAATGTTTGTACCCGGGGATCGAGCCGGGACTCATTAGTGTAGTAGACGACGTTCCTACATTACAAATTGGGTCGTCGTTATTTGTTATTCTAATTTCTAGCAAATAGCGTCCAGCTCGTTAACGAGTTGAATGACTATCAAATTCCCTGAAATAAAACGTAGCTTATCGGCGCAATTTAGCCAGTTTCTGTAAAAGTAATTAGGACTTTAGTTGCCTCACTGACCGATTTCACAATTAGTTTGGTAATGGCTTCACTACAAGAGTGTGGTTCATGCCGATCTCATTTACGATAATCGTGTTGCTCGAGAGAGCGTCGGTGGCTCAATGGTGTGGACTGTCGCCCTCCTACCGGGAGGGCTTAGGTTCAATCCCGCCACGTACCAATGTGTTTTCAAATTTTCGAAAAATATATGTACGTTATCCGACGCTCTTACGGTGAAGGAAAAACATCGTGAGGAAACCTGCGCACGCCCGCGAAGTGATTCAAAGGTTGTGCGTGAAGTCGTCCAATCCGCACTGAGCCCGCGTGGACGACTAAGACCTATACACCCTATAGGGTGGCTCGGGTACACGGGTAGGCTCGTGCCCTTTGATGGGAACGTTTAATGAGCTGATGATGATGTGATGATGACTCATGTTGCTTATATTCATAACAATGTGTTATGAAGAGACGACTCTATCAACTACTATATTTTGTCTATTTAACCTATCGCAGTACACTGCTGGACAAAGGTCTCCCCATTTTGCGCCAGATATCCCGGTCCGCTACTTTCCTCATTCAGCCTCCACCAGCGACCCTTCGCAAGTCGTCGGTCCATCAGGTCCTAGTCTACGCTACGCTTGCCGAGACGCGGTCTCCACTCCAGAACTCGTCTGCTCTAACGGCCATCGGCCATATTTTTACGCCCAATAATTACAAACGTTGCAAAATAATTTAACGAAATTTTTTTTCTATTCTATAACACCTATACGACAGAACATTTTTAAAGACCAGCAGTAGACTTAAATAAGAAAGCGTCACATTTATTCAAGTAATTCATTACTTATTCCTTGTAGTTTCATAAGCTGTAAAAGTAATGCCACCTTTTGAAATGATTTCTTGGCTCAGCGTGATCCCAAAGATAAAACGAAACAAACCAAAGCGGCACCGAGCTTGGCTATGGAAGCTGGAGAAATGTAGGATATTCGGATTTCCCGCAAACTTGGTTACTTACTGAGTTTAAATATGTATTAGCAGAATCGATAACCGTTGGAACAGACGAGTTCTTGAGTGGAGACCACTTGTTGGCAAGCGTAGCGTAGGACACCCTCCGGCCCGATGTACAGACGACTTGCGAAAGGTTGCTGGTGGAGGCTGGATTAGAAAAGCGGAGGACCGGGATATCTGGCCTAAAATGGGGGAGACTATAACTATCGATAGTTGACACCGAGATTCATCTATACTCTATCATCAATCGAAATCCATGATCTTAAAATTAAATCATTGTTTAAGAAAGTCTATACTGTTGAGTTTTTTGGGTGCTTCTCTCAACAGGCCAAAACACAGAAGCGCGTTTTTATAAGTATCAAAATTATTTTTTGTATTTTAATTTGGTATTTCAAATGTTTTTTGTTGTATTTAGTATATTTTATTGACTTTCATACGTGTTTTAGTAAGTTTAATGAACGGATTTTGACCTGGAATAATTTTTTGATGATAAGCTTCGATAGAATATTTCTATATCAATTGATTTTTCCTATTGTAGGGCTATTGATACTGGTGCTTGTGACTAGTGCCTAAACTATCGATACTATCGATATAAAGATATGTTTATCGGTTGTTTAGTACCCATACAAGCTTCACGCTTAACATGGGTCTAGATGGCGCTGTGCGAATGTCAGTGGATATTTATTTCATCATCACCAGCTCATTAAACGTCCCCACCGAGGGGCACGAGCCTACCCGTATAGGTTGATTAGGCCTTAGTCGTCTACGCGGGCCCATTGCGGATTGGACGACTTCACACACAACCTTCGATTTATTTCGCAGGCGTGCAAGAAGGTTTCCTCACGATGTTTTCCTTCACCGTAAGAGCGTCGGATAACGTACATATATTTTCGAAAATTCGAAAACACATTGGTACGTGTCGGGATTTGAAGCTCAGCCCATTCCGAACGCGCTTAATATTCGATATCGGATATTTATTTATCTTTATTTATTTATTCACAGCTTACGTTCCAGAAACTGTTTGTTCCAATTTATCGTACTGTACTTCCCGTTCCTGTTAACGCCACTATCCATCGATGTGATGAAAATACAATGTTATTTATTGGAAGTTACCAACATTTTGTTTTTGTCACTCTATCCAGCTCATTGGTTCCTACTAGATAGCGCATTAAATCAGAAATTGTGTATCTTCACTGGTTTTCTCTTATACCTAACTACATTTTTAGTTTCACATTTAATATGTCTTTCTAGGCAAATTAAATATGTAACTGGAAGGACTTTTATCAAAAAGAGTTTTGTTGACTTGTTTGCCAGTGTGGGTTACCAATTTGTCAGTCTCCCGTCTGGTTAACCATTTTGCCAGTTTTCCGTCTGGGTTAATAATCAGTTTCCCTCTGGGCTACGTATTTGCCAGTATCCCGTCTGGGTTTTTTTTTCAGCATCCCCCTGATATTTTGGTCACGGACCTTATTATGATTTTGTTTTATTTTCATGCTTTTTACTTTTTTATATATTTTTTTTGTATTTTCTTTGTTTTCTTATTATTTCATTATTTACCTTAACTCTATTACATGTGTTGTTATTTTCTTATTGTTTTTTTACATTGGCACTTGTTTTGTATTACATTTTTGTTTGTAGTCTATATATAGCTCAAGGTTACTCTATCACTCTACTTTTCTATTACAACATTAAGTTTCTTATTCAATTTGCACTTTCGCAGTTACTTATTCCATTTGTGTTCTATTACATTGACACTTGTTTTATATTACATTTTTATATATGCTAACCCGTCTGGGTTACCAATTCGCCAGTCTCCCGTCTGGGTTACCAATTTGTCAGTCTCCCATCTGGGTTACCAATTTGTCAGTATCCCGTCTGGGTTACCAATTTGTCAGTCTACTGTCCGGGTTACCAATTTGTCAGTCTCCCATCTGGGTTACCAATTTGTCAGTCTACTGTCCGGGTTACCAATTCGTCAGTCCTCTGTCTGGGTTACCAATTTGTCAGTCTACTATCTGGGTTACCAATTTGTCAGTCTCCCGTCTGGGTTACCAATTTGTCAGTCTACTATCTGGGTTACCAATTTGCCAGTCTCCCGTCTGGGTTACCAATTTGTCAGTCTACTGTCTGGGTTACCAATTTGTCAGTCTCCCGTCTGGGTTACCAATTTGTCAGTCTACTGTCCGGGTTACCAATTTGTCAGTCTCCCATCTGGGTTACCAATTTGTCAGTCTACTGTCCGGGTTACCAATTCGTCAGTCCTCTGTCTGGGTTACCAATTTGTCAGTCTACTATCTGGGTTACCAATTTGTCAGTCTCCCGTCTGGGTTACCAATTTGTCAGTCTACTATCTGGGTTACCAATTTGCCAGTCTCCCGTCTGGGTTACAATTTGTCAGTCTACTGTCTGGTTTACCAATTTGTCAGTCTCCGTCTGGGTTACCAATTTGTCAGTCTACTGTCCGGGTTACCAATTGTCAGTCCTCTCTGGGTTACCAATTTGTCAGTCTACTGTCCGGGTTACCAATTCGTCAGTCCTCTGTCTGGGTTACCAATTTGTCAGTCTACTATCTGGGTTACCAATTTGCAGTCTCCCGTCTGGGTTACCAATTTGTCAGTCTACTATCTGGATTACCATTTGCCAGTCTCCGTCTGGGTTACCAATTTGCAGTCTATCTGGGTTACCAATTTGCAGTCTCCCGTCTGGGTTACCAATTTGTCAGTCTACTCTGGGTCACCAATTTGTCAGTCTTCTGGGTTACCAATTTGCCAGTCTCCCGTCTGGGTTACCAATTTGCCAGTCTCCCGTCTGGGTTACCAATTTGTCAGTCTACTATCTGGGTTACCAATTTGTCAGTGTCCCGTCTGGGTTACCAATTTGCCAGTCTCCCGTCTGGGTTACCAATTTGCAGTCTACTATCTGGGTTACATTTGTGCAGTCTCCCGCTGGGTTACTATTGTTTCACAACAACCAAGAAGTCCCGAGAAAATTCTCGAGAGCCGAGAAATTGTAAAGCTTAAAAACATGAACCATAGTCAGGACGCTCACCTGATGGTAGTGATACGCCAGACCATGACAGACCGGCATTGATGGAGACAACAACCGATAGACAGTTTTATTCTCCATCAATGCGCACTGCGCCCGTCACCGAGATACAGATGTTAGGTCTCTTATACCCGGTATTTTACTAGATTTTAAACATTAAAGGAAGTAGTTATTAAACACAGATGCTCTTAGTTTCATATTGTTTCGCCGCAATAGCTGATTGAAACATTAATACAATTTGACTGTGTATCTTTTGCGGCATTAGCCGTTGAAGTAAGAATTGACAGTAATCTCTGTTGTTGTTGAAACTGGGAACACAGCTTGATATTTAAAAGCCATAATGGCAGGCACTTCGCACAACTTTATTATTTCTATTTTAAGAATGCAGAGAGTATTTTTAGTATATTTTAAGATCGTTTAGTATTTGGTGTAGCGGTTGAGACGTCGGCTGCTATCCGGGTTCCGATCCTCGGGCAGTACAAACATTTGTGTGCTATGTCTGTTTGTATTGTATGTGTGTTTTCTATTATATGTATGTATTTACAAAAAAAAGTATGTATATCGTTGTTTAGTACCCATAATGAAGGCTTCACGCTTAACTTGGGGCTAATGACGTGTGAATATCAGTGGATGTTTGGTGGCTATTTATTTTTTGAGTCTGTACAATTCATATGTTGTGTTAACAATATATTTTGAATTTTGTAGTATACGGCGACCCATCTGGTGTTGGCTATTACACCAAGGGCACAAGCCTTTCCGCACAGCATAGCTATGATGAGATTGGGCTGTTACTCACCATGCGGGCCCAATGCGGATTCATCATCATCAGCTCATTAAACGTCCCCACCGAGGGGCACGAGCCTACCCGTATAGGGTGATTAGGCCTTAGTCGTCCACGCGGGCCCAGTGCGGATTGGACTTCACACACAACCTTCGAATCTCTTCGCAGGCGTGCATGAAGGTTTCCTCACGATGTTTTCCTTCACCGTAAGAGCGTCGGATAACGTACATATATTTTTCGAAAATTCGAAAATACATTGGTACGTGTCGGGATTTGAACCTCAGCCCTCCCGGTAGGAAGGCGACAGTCCACACCACTGAGCCACCGACGCTCTATACGACGAATGCGGATTGGTGGGTGTAAACCAAAACGATAAATACCTTAAGATTGCAGTTGGGATCTTAAGACACTAGTTTGATATATATATCCTTATCTGTTCCCCGAACCTGTCCGTCTTCAAGGCAAGAGTGAATAGGCTATTTCTAGGCAGGCATGATCCATCCTCGGTCGCATCATCACTTACCATCAGGTGAGATGCCGTCAAATGTCTGCCTATAGATGAAAACCTATTCGCGTGTGTTAAGATTATTCATTGTAATTAATTAGTGTCCTTAATTTATAGACGTAAACTGTTTTATACATGTAATATTGTAAAAAAGAAAATTATATTCTCAATAATTTTGAGAAAAGATGGCGTCAGCTGTCAGAGGAAAATATAGGATTTATGTAAATTTTAGTTCCATATATTCTCAATAGATATCAGTATCCTCTGTTACATCGCGATAGCAATATTATTTCTGAAAAGGTTAAGGTTAACGGCTTGAATTGAAAACTGTTGTTGTTGTTAATACGACAAGGTCTAAATATATTTTACAACCCATACATTTTCCTGTTTTATTACAACTCTCCAAACATAATAACATAAACAGCGTGTCTGATATGAACTCAGATACTTCGAAATACTATAAATATATTTTAAAATATGAAATGATCAGTTTGTGTACTAATACAAACTAATTACCTGTAAAGATAACGATTCACATCAAATTTGAATTCAAAATGACAAATGCCGGTACTCACTTCTTGTACTTATTTCCACAATAAAAACAATTGATATATGCACTTATTACATTTGTTATCACTCATTATATAGTTTAACACGGAATCATCGCTCTCTTCAGACAATCAAGTGAGTCAGACTGCATTTCCTAACCAAACCAGGCAAAATCCAGTGATGATTACCCGCGGACGTCGAACCCACGACCTCTGGGTCACGCAATCTAACGTTGTGCCCTCTAGACCACGGAGGCAGTTAAGATAAATTTAGTAGGATATAAGAATATATCCTCACGACGACACGAATTCACGTACTGACAATTCGTATAAAGCTTCATCCTAGTAAGAAATTTTGTACAGAAATACCATCATCATCAGCTCATGAAACGTCCCTACCGAGGAGCACAAGCCTACCCGTATAGAGTGACCCCTTAGAATTTTCTCTCATGAATGAAATATAACAAAACCTATGTCATTACACACCTATCTGCCGTAACAAAGTAAAAGCCGAAGTAACAAGACCAGTCCAGTTTCCATTTACAGAGTCTGTTTTGTATTCAATATAGGACTGCGCAACCCACTGTCAGTATCTGATGTTTAAAACTTTCGTCTTTCAAGCTACTGACAAAGGCCTGGTAACTATTTTTAGTTTTGTGTCAATTGTTAGCTATGAAAGATTTTGACAAATTTATTTCTGTTAAAAGTCTGTAAGCAAAACTTAAGCAGTATTTTTACGTACATAGTAAATTTTAATCAATCTTACTCTATAACTCGTTCATAGTGTTATTCACAAATATTTGAACGCATAAATTGTCCAGTGTAATGACGTAAACATGATTTCATGTTAACATTACTCAATATAACCATCTTTGATTTGTAGACAAAGTTAATAGTTGGTCTTTGAGATTTCGGTTAGTGTCAACTTCCGGTATATTTTTTATGAAATTACTGTCATACATTAAATTAAGTTGTGATTAATGTTTTGTAATCACATTTATTGAAAATTAAATGTGTTTATTCAGTTTAGGTCCCTACAGAACACTTATGAATATCAAATGAAGCTACCACTGGTTCGGGAGGTAGTTTTCCACTGAAAAGAAACCAGCAAGAAACTCTATAGTTACTTTTTTTAAAAAAATGTGTGTTTGTACAGAATCATATCATTTGTTATCAAAATAATTATACAAACCAATTTTTATCATATTAAATATAAGTTAGTATCTACAAAAGTATTATTAAGCAGTTAAGTATAACATAAATCTAAATTTTGAACCGGAAGAGGCGCAGTGGCGCCACCTTTAAGGATACTTTAGTTGATTAGACGTACGTGTACAAACACTGGTTGTAAGCGCATGCTTGCAACAGCATTGTTCATGGATTCACTTCTAAAGTTTGATAGAATTAACACCTCCTGTGGATACTATTTTACTCTTTTTATAGACACACTAACATACTTACTTATTTCCAGATAATATTATTAATATTGGAGCGTCGGTGGCTCAGTGGTGTGGACTGTCACCTTCCTACCGGGAGGGCTGAGGTTCAAATCCCGACACGTACCAATGTATTTTCGAAATTTCGGAAATATATGTACGTTATCCGACGCTCATACGGTGAAGGAAAACATCGTGAGGAAACCTTCATGCACGCCTGCGAAGAGATTCGAAGGTTGTGTGTAAAGTCATCCAATCCGCACTGGGCCCGCGTGGACGACTAAGGCCTAATCACCCTATACGGGTAGGCTCGTGCCCCTCGGTGGGGATGTTTAATGAGCTGATGATGATGATGATTATTATTAATATTAGAAACTTATATGATAGTACTGATGATGATTCCAAGCGGAATTGATAAATTTCCGCTAAAAAGAAATATAAAATACTGGAAAAAAACTCGTTATGACTATTTATTACACACTTGTTTTTACAAGTCGTCATCGTCATTACAGGCTAATATTATGTCAACTGCTGAAAAAAGGCTTCCTCCAATGGTTTCCATACGGATCGATTCCTAAAAGTCGACATTGACACCGTTACCTTAATCAGATCCATGTAATCAGAAGTCAGCCTTCGCTTCTTTTCATGTTATGTGGACGCCACTCGAGAAATTTTCCGCCTCATCGATTCTATGCATTTTTGCCCTGCCCACTGGCCTTTCAACCTAATCTTTCTTACTCCCTTAAAATAAATCAAAATAAGAAAACAAATATAATTATTACAAATACAAGTACCAGCAAACAAATTGATCAAAACCTAAATTCAACTAACTGGAAAATCTATTTATCGTGGTTTGAGAAGCATGTTTTTGAATATCACACAGAACCTCAAAGATCACAACAGTTCACAACAACCGAGGAAACCTCAGCAGCGTTGGCAGACGAGACGTTAACCAATAAGAGCGTACAGCTTCAGAGCGAGCAATTTGAATAACTTTGTTCACTACATTACTGAATTACGTAAATGTTCGCTGGTGTATGATTCGATGATTTACATAATTGTATATACCGTATTTCGATGAGCGTGTAACTTGATGATCATAAATGTCTTAATATCAAGTCACAAGTAGGAAGCCATGTTGATGGATTTATTTAAGGTGACATAATATTTTTATACTGTGTCGACCCATTTAGTGTAACGGTTGAGACGTCGGCTGCTACACCAAGGGGTTTCCGGGTTCGATCTCTGGGCAGTACAAACATTTGTGTGTATGAACATGTCTGTTTGTAATAGTCTTGTGTTTTCTATGTACAATATGTATGTATTTACAAAAAAAATTATATCAGTATGTTTATCCGTTGTTTAGTACCCATTATACAGGTTGGGGTGCTGTGTGAATTTCAGTGGATATTTATTATCATTTTTAGGACTGTGTTTTTCCATCTCTCAATAATTGACATATTTTGGATCAACAACAAAGGTTGTCAGGTATTATAGGAATAAACCCTCAATTACTGCCTAGCGTGTCGCACCATAAGAAGCTGGATACAGCAATCTATGGTCACTCGAGTTTTAGGTCTATCTCGGAAGATATTTCTGTAGATTTGGTTATAAGAACCAAGTCGCATACGAGTTAAGTTTCCTAACGGTATATTATTTTTTAACAATGATAGCATATGCAGATGTTGCAAATGCTATCATTGTTAAAAAATAATATCGCCAAAGTGGCAAAGAATAGAAATCCTTTAGTGGAAGCACTTAAATTTACACGCCGAACAAACTCACCATAATTCCAAAGTGAAAATAATAAACTAACGCCTGTGTACGTAAATACGTCATCCCTACTCAGTATCCTTGCAAGTTAGCGTGCGAACTTCCCAGCAACTTAATTCAACTTCCAAGTTAGTTGCGAGCCGTATCTACACGTTTTATTCTGAAAGGGCCGCGTCTTGACTAATCTTGTCATATGGAATATTTCAAATTTAAGCGAGTGTAATAGTGTTATTACCACAAAAGCAAAGTTAAGTTTGACAGTTAAGCCCATACTCCAGAGCGAGACTCAAGCGTTAATCTTTACTTGAATTAAGTTAAAAAGGGATGCTCCTATTCTTACACAGCGTTATTCCTTTCTTTCTCTATTTCAGTAAAGAACAACGCTTGAGTCCCTGGAATACAGGCCTTAGTGTGCTACATTAATTTGTTTAAAGTGTGCGTGTTTTCGTGTAACTCAGCGTAAGGAATCGGTGTCAAACGATTTCTTAAAATAAATTTAATTTTTATTTATAACGTTTGACATTAGAACGTGTTTTGTTTTTTGGCTTTGGTTAACAGATAATTTTGAGTCTAGTTCAGGTAAGCGAATTGACCGTCGCGTTCATTTAATGTCATATATTTAATCCACGATTTCTGTATCGCTATTCATGATGAAAGTTTTGTTCTTGTGATTTATTAAGGTATAGAGACACTCATTAATTTCCTGAATAGACTCAATAATTCCATTACATCTGGATTACCATAACAACTGATTCCCACATAGCAACCAGATGGAATTACGTCATCCGTTTGATGTATTATCACGAATCCTGTTTCCTTTAATTAAATATATCAAAAGGTTGAGGTTCTCATAAATTGTTCAAGATTAAATCATTCGGATTATTCACAAAACGAGAATAAGTTGTAATGTGTGCCGTTTTACAAAATTAGTGAATTTGATAAAATATACACGAGCGTTAATATATTTTTTTATTTATTTAGAAAACAAACGGTCATACCATTTCTTAGTTTCTACATATATTGTTGTTAGAAAAAGACCTATAGTTTCCTTCTTTAATCAAGTTACATATAATTAATATGAGCTTAGCTCCGAATTAGTATTAGTGTAATGTTACTTGTACAATGATAAATTATTAGGGTTTAATTGGTCATTCGGTAAATTTATAATCTGTTATTTAGATAGGAATACAAAAACAAACAGGGTGCAGGACAAGCCAAAATCAGGAATCAAAGGCTTTTTATCAAGTGTATTGTACAGCTAAATATATAAATATCTGACAGTTTTAGTTACGTTGTAACTTATATAGTTCATATCATCATTTCATATCATATCGGTTTCATAGTATCATAAAATAAGCTGTGCCTTTGTACTAATTTTTCCATCTGTATTGTTTTTGCCATGTTTGTGTGTATATAAATGATTATGTTAATAAATTGTTATTATCAAATGACACGCCATAATTCAAAATATGAGTTTAGGTAAAAATCATTATTCAAATACTAGATGGCAAAATACTTTGAAAAGAAATTCGTTTTCTTGTATTCTGTAGCTAAAATAAGCAACATAGGCTAATCAATTAATGCTAAATCGCAAGCAAAACTCGAAGCCGGTTTATAGGTCAACTGAAGTTTTCTATTAATTGAAATGTCAATATTTTATTTAACTATGAAAATCTATAGCCTTCCTGGATTAATCTTTCTAATACTGAAAGAATTTTTCAAATCGGATCAGTAGTGGTTTCTGAGATAAGAGAGTTCAAACAAACTCTTCAGCTTAATAATATTAGCAGAGACTTCAATTGGTGATTCTACTATACGATACAATATGATATTTATTTATTGACACAATTACCATTTTAAACCATTAACATTCAAGTTATACCGGAATACCAAATTAAACAAACAGTTGGATTGTAGAGTCACAAAAATATGATAATAATAACAATTGACGATTCAAAAGTATCTGTAACAGATTTATTTGAATAAAGATGTAAGTTCTTTCTTTTTCTTCTTTCTTTATCGTTATAATGTCGTAATGTAAAGTAATTGGAGACCTGAGTCTTGGAAAATCTAGTAAAGTTGGACAATTATTTTCAATAACGAAGTTTGCGGCAGACGCGGAAGCATCGAGGACTCCCAATGAATTCTATTATGAAATTCATTATTCCCACGCCTTATCGAATGCAGTTCACGTCCTTTCACCGCCATGTTTTTTTCCATTAAGACCTGATGCAGTCCTCTATTCAAAGGCAGTCGTGACTTGGTGACTAACGTTGGCGTTTTATAAAATCTCATAAAATACTACGCTAATTGTATAGTTTGCTTTTACCCTTTAACCGCCGCTGACGCATATATCCAACAAAAACAATATATTTTCTATTGTATCTGGAAACCTAGTGGTTGAAAGGTTAAGGTGAATGAATTAACATTTACTGTATTGTACTTACCATTCTTGTTTATTATTACTTTTTACCGCCGCAGGAGGGTTATGGTTTTCTAAAAACTCTTGTATTCAATCCCTTGATTTCATCACTGAGACAAAAAAATCAGTCAATTTTAGCACTATTTTATATCAGTGCCATCATTAGGAATTGATCGCAATTACAAAAAATAACCGGAATATCGCAAAGTGAATGTTCCTTTCCATCGATTTGTGTTATACACCAGCTGTAAAACAATACTGTATATTTAAAAAAAAACCGTTTTTTGTGAATAAAAAAAAACAATTTTTCCTTGTAACATTCGCTACCTACCAAATAAGTTCCATCAAAATCAGTCCAGCCATTTCAGAGGTTACCCGGAATAAACAGATAGACAGTCAGACAAAATAAAAAATATATATTTTAGTGTGTATAATTATATTCATATGTATGAAAAATCCGGTTTTTTCAATATAACAAAGTCTCCAATTTAATTTTATTTATATGTAGAAATACATTACGTTCAAGTTAGCAAACCGAGAAAATAATCACGCTCAAACATGAAAGCTTGTCGACAATTCATTTAATTAAACGTCAAAAGAATTTTATCCCCGAATCGCTGCTGCTAACAAAACGAGAAAAACCTCATAAGGGTACCAAATCATTAGAGGAAATTGAAAAGGATATTATGAATCATTTGAGCGAAATTTATGAAGGAGCGTTTTGTTATAATCCCAATTTAATTTTCTCATGAGAGACAATTGATTATTCTTGAGGGAGAAAATAGTTAATCAGAAATTTAGTAACTGATTAAGGTAAACGAATTATAATAGGGAGCTATTCTTATATTAGCCTCTTAGTAATAAATGGCACTCCGGAAACTTATTTCAATTTAAGCCAGCCTCACCATCCGTAATTACAACTTGTCACCAACCTCTTGTTAGTTTATGAACTCCTAGTACACGCTTTGCGTATTAAAGCCAACCTCCACCATTCTACAAACATTTTTTGGAGGTGGTTATATGGAACGTACGTTTTACATCACTCATAAAAAATATATTAATAATAAGTGTCGAAACAAAATTTATGTAAAAAAATATATTTTGAATTTAGATATTTTTTCTCTAATAGCTTCAACAGGTCCTTTTTGAACAAGATTTTTAGAGAGTTCATTACTGCCATAAGGGAGGGACATAGATATTTGCATCAGATAAAATACAAACCCAACATATACTTCCCCACCGCGGAGCACGAGCCTGCCCGAATAGGGTGATTAGGCCTTAGTCGTGCACGCAGGCCCAGTGCGGATTGGCCGACTTCACGCACAAGCCTTGAATTTCTTCGCAGGTTTGCTCTTGTGGTTTTCCATCAACGTAATAGCGCCGGATTAATGTACGTATAATTTCGAAAATACATTGATACGCGGGGGAAGTTGAACCTGCGCCCTCCAGAACGGAAGGCAGTAGTCCACACCAATGAGCCATCGACGCTCAAACAAACTCAAAAATGAACAATGTCTAACTCAAAAATACTTTACGAATAAATCTATGAAAAATGTTGTTTATTCATCAAAAAAAGTAATTTTAAATGTGAAGGGGTAGTTAACTACCGAGAAAATCCGGCAAGATACTCGTATAGTTGCGCTTTATCAAAACAATACTTATATCAATGTACTTATATGGAACGATCTTCCAGCAGCGGTATTTCCTGACAAATATGACATGGCTAATTTTAAGAAAAGAGCATATTCCTATCTAAAAGGCAAGCAACGCACCGGTGGCACTTCTGGTGTCACCGTTGTCCCTGGGCGGAGATGAACACTTTCCATCAGGTGTCTCTCTTGCTCGTTTGCTCCCTATATCATAAAAAATAAAAAAAAACAATAGTTTTACTCATACAATGTTGTCGTATCATTTCTGTGTGAATGTCAGTGGATATTTATGATGACAAAAAATCACCAAACTGCAACAGTTTGGTGATGAAATGCAGCATGAAAATCCGATATGCACTTTAAATATCAAGCTGTTGTTACCATGCGAAAAACCGGTATGCAGTTTAAGGTATACATTATCGTACATCAAAGTACCAGATGTAGAGTTACTGTTTAAGAGTGTTTGAATCGGTAAACAAACCTTGTCTTATAAATGACGAATATAAATATTATATATGACGGTTTGTAAACGTGGCATATTGTGGTTGTTTGTAACGTCAAATGTCAAACTTGGGCGTGGCCGGAACCGGTTACGTTTCGTTACACGTACTTATACTTTGTTACTCTATATTTTTTTTTATGTGAGTTTGATTATTTATACATAGTATTTAATTGTTATCGTTCCTGTACATTATTATTATCATTTTTTTATTTTATTTATATTATTGATTGTTTTAATGTGACTCACTCGCCACAGGTGCAGCCGGAATAACAGTGCTGCAGTAGTTTCTTTACTACTGCAGTTTATGGCACCTGTTTGGCCACTACATTGTAAGAATTTATTACCTTTTGTTTTTGACTACTTGTTTTTTATTTTTATTCTCTGTCTGGTAATTTGTTATTTAAATTATTGTGGCCACTAAAAATGATTCTTTCTTTCTTTACATACAATTTTAAGCGGTACTTTGGAGGTAACACGAGCTTAGGACGAGCGATAATTGCATGAAATTTATATGATTTACCAAAAATATAAATTTTATGCTTCTCGACGAAAATTTTATTTTGGCCAGCTTGAAGAAATTTCATTGTGAAATAAGCTGTGCCTTTGTACGTAATTTTCTATGATTATTGTGTTTTGTCTTATCTGTGTGTGCATAAATTGTTAAATTAATAAATATAAAATTCTCTCTCTCTCTCTTCAATCTATCGCAGTCCACTGGATATAACTCTCCCCCATATAAACTTCGTCTGATGTTAAATGTTATTTATAGCTTCGCTCTTATAAAAAGTAGTTTAATCCGTCTGATTGTCCGATGAAGGTTTTTTATAAGTTTTTAAATGATGTAAATAATAATAATAAATAAAATGATAAATATCCACTGACATTCACACAGCGCCATCTAGCCCCAAGTTAAGCGTGAAGCCTGTATTATGGGTACTAAACAACGGATAAATATACTTAAATACATTTTTTTTTGTAAATACATACATATCATACATAGAAAACACCCAGACCATTACAAACAGACATATTCATGCACACAAATGTTTGTACTGCCCGGGGATCGAACCCGGAACCCTTGGTATTGCAGCCGACCTCTCAACCGCAACACCAAATGGGTCGTCAAATGTGTATACTAATTGATTCTTTTTTCTTTACAGATCTGTAATTGCTGTCGTCTCTGCAACATAACCCAGCTAGTGTCCAATCTACACTTAGTAAGTACAAGTATGCTTGTAGCTTTTTATTTGATCAGTGTTTATTTATTTATAAAAAAACACAAAAAATAAAATTAATTATGGAATCCAATCCGCACTGGGCCCGCGTGGACGACTAAGGCCTAATCACCCTATACGGGTAGGCTCCTGCCCCTCGGTGGGGACGTTTAATGAGCTGATGATGATGAATTATGGAATGACTACATATAAGATGGTGCACTTGGATCTATTGATGAGGCGTGAATGTGGTGCACATCTTTATCATCAGCCTATTACAGCCCACTACAGGGCACAGGCCTTTCTTCACAACGTTGCTATTGGAAGATTGGGACGTAACTTACCACGCAGGCCAATGCACGTCAATCAGCTCACATTGGTCTACTGGTGAACATAGGCCTTCCTAAAGAGCACCAACCAATCCATCGCATAATGTCGACGAACTTAGTTTTACGTCAGTATCTAGCGCCAGATATCCCGGTCCTCCACTTTTCTCATCTAGCCTCCACCAGTGACTTTTCTCAAGTCTTAGGTCCATCGGGTCAGTGGGCGTCCTACGCTTCACTTGCCAAGACGATTGCTAACTGGATAATTGGAAGTCTTCCACAGTTTGAAAGAAAGAAAGAAAGAAATAATTTATTATTTTTGCACATCGCAACACAAGCATAACAAAAATACAGTAAAAACACACTTACTAACAATTTCATTGTGCTACGACGTCCAAAGTAAATGGACCCACTCAACATGTGCCCTGGTCCGGTGATCGGACCCTGACGCTGATTTTCCGTGAGCCCGAGTGAGTAGGCGCACGGAGAAGATCGCTTCAGAATTTTTCATATAATATTTTACATAATCTAAATATGATATAAGTATAACATATAACAATACAAAAAAAAATAATTTAAATACTAATACTACGAATATATGTCTATATGGTGGATACATAAATAATATTGAGAGAATATAATTACATACACATCATAATAAAATATACTTATATATGTGTGAGAGTGTGTCTAGTGTACGTGTAGGTGGTGGATTTTCCACTTGTGTGACGTGACCTTTAAACAGCACATTTATATTTAGACGCCACACCCTGGTTTGCCAAGTCATTTAATAATCAGTGGAATTATAAATATTATGATTAAAAATAAAATTCATCAATTCAAATTACATGTTCACATAAAAATTCAAAATAGATTAAATTAAAATAATAATTGCCGTATGTCATCATCAGTTAAAAAATATTGAGTCTTCATCATCATCATCAGCTCATTAAACGTCCCCACCGAGGGGCACGAGCCTACCCGTATAGGGTGATTAGGCCTTAGTCGTCCACGCGGGCCCAGTGCGGAATCTTACACAAAGTTGTTATTTGTGAGTACCTTTATTTGGCTACCTGTTGTTATAAAATATATATTTTAATGTTTCGTTGCTATTGGTCTTAATTTACAATAAATAAATACCCAATTTACATCAAACTAACCATCTCAACAATCTTTAAAGTATTTACAACATTCTTGCTTAATTACATAATAATTTTATAATGCTTATAATTAAATTAACGTAAAATACGTAAAAACATATATATATTTATATTTTACTTATTACATTAAGTAACTGTTTTTAAAAAAGGCTACACTGTTGAGTTTTGGTGCTGCTTTTTCAACAGGCCAAACCACTGAAGCGCTTTTTTTCAAAACATCAAAATTCATATTTTTAGTTTAGTACTTTTCATTGTTTTTTATTATATTTTTGTATATTTTTTGACGTTCATAAGTGCTTTTTATAAGCCTAATTGAATAAAGAATTTTGATTTTTTTGAATAAATAGTTAGATTGTGGGGTAAATAAACGCGTTTATTACTCTTAAACACTGGCGCCTGTTAGGCTCATAAACTATCCGTAATCTGCGAACGCATCAGGATTCTTAGGCGTATCATCGTATATGCTTACAAGCGTACACCTATAACGATTTCACGATGCCATAACAGTAAAAAGTTATGTTGATTTAACGATTTTAACGTCATATCGTTGTGGCGTGGCTCGACGTTTCTCGACTCCTCTATTAGTTATATAATGTGACAGTTTTATAAGGTAACGTAGCGTAAGCGTAAGCGTCGGTGGCTCAATGGTGTGACTGTCGCCTTCCTACCGGGAGGGCTGAGGTTCAAATCCCGACACGTACCAATGTATTTTCGAAATTTCGGAAATATATGTACGTTATCCGACGCTCATACGGTGAAGGAAAACATCGTGAGGAAACCTTCATGCACGCCTGCGAAGAGATTCAAAGGTTGTGCGTGAAGTCGTCCAGCCCGCACTGGACCTGCGTGGACGCCTAAGGCCTATACACCCTACACGGGTAGGCTCGTGCCCCTCGGTGGTGACGTTTAATGAGCTGATGATGATGACGAATCAAACAAAACGATGCGACACAAAAATAGTGTACCTATTAATATATAATATACAACCAGGGAACTGCCTAGTTTAGGTTTCAGTTCCATATTGCAAACAGTGTGTCCAGTAAAATGTGATTAATATATTGGTTTTTTTCTTTTGTGAGAGAAGTAAAAAAAATATTTTTATATTATGTATTTACGAAATAAATATTATACCTAGACACACGCAGACCAATACAAAACAGAACAGACATATTCGTGCACACAAATGTTTGAACTGCCCGGGGATCGAACACGGAACTCTTGGTGTAGTAGCCGACGTCATTACACCAGATGGGTCGTCAAATAAATGTTTTAAATGAAGGTGTCCGTAACCGTTCTCATTACAACGTTGCCAGAGGGCTTCAACCCTAGTTAAGCGTGAAAGTTTTATGATGGGTATTACCACAGATTTCCCAATACAGGAGATGGGGCAAGCCGCGTTTAAAGTGCGACAAATGTAAGCTCAACGAGCATACACTGGCTGCCAGTTTACGCTCTGTGAGATGAGTCAAGACACACAAATATTAGAAGAAATTACCGTTCTTTTCCAAAATGCCACCCTATGCAATTGTAACATGCCATCATCGCAATGAATCAGAAAATTTACCAAGAAATATAATAACTTTTCACAGCTAAGAACTGAAAAGAAATTGCGACACTTGGACTGCCTATAAACTTGGCGGCTTGTCCAGTCTAATTGAATATTCGGATGTCTGTGGGTATTACCATCGCTATTATGGTGAAGGAAAACATCGTGAAGAAACGCACGCCTACGAAGATATTTAAAGGTTGTGCGTGAAGTCGTCCATACCGTGGACGCGTGGACAACCAAAGCCTCTAATACAGGTAGGCTCTTGCCCCACAGTGGGGGCGTTATAATGATTTGAACCTGCGCCCGTTCGGAAGGCAACAGTATTGAGCCCCCAATGCTTCCTTTTGCTTTTATTGTTTGTGTCACGCAAAGACGTCCGACGCTTCGGACAATTCGAAAAAAGTCACGCCTTCAGATTTACGACTCGAAAAACAACGTTTTCGCGGTAATTTTACGAGCTTTACGTAATCCGATGTCGTTTCTTTTTTTATGTCTGGAGTTTACGCGTGTATCTTATTGATTCGCTTATATTTCAGTGATATTGTTCTTTACAATTCCAAACTCAAGCTTATAAGCTTGGTGTGACGGCAGTTTTTTTTATGTTGAAGTGTACAGACTGATCCAGACAGTGATACACCTGACCATAACAGATGAAGTATAAAGGGAAAATAGTAGTTACTATTAGACGGAAATGAATCGACCAACGCTTCCCATCCCTGATCAATTGAAGAGTGATGTCACGTCACTAATATCGCTCGCTTGACATTAGCATTGTACGCGAGAAACAGTCATATTGTAACACTAAGATTAAATCTATTAATAAATTTGATTTGAAGTTAAAGAATAATTTAATAGTACTTATTATTGAGTGTCGGTGGCTCAATGGTGTGGACTGTCGCCTTCCTACCGGGAGGGCTGAGGTTCAAATCCCGACACGTACCAATGTGTTTTCGAATTTTCCGAAAATATATGTACGTTATCCGACGCTCTTACGGTGAAGGAAAACATCGTGAGGAAACCTTCATGCACGCCTGCAAAGAGATTCAAAGGTTGTGTGTGAAGTCGTCCAACCCGAACTGGGCCCGCGTGGACGACTAAGGCCTAATCACCCTACACGGGTAGGCTCGTGCCCCTCGGTGGGGACGTTTAATGAGCTGATGATGATATTATTTTCCGTCAAAACAGCCCTGCGGCGTCACCTGAGACGATAGATGTAAGGTCTCTTCTACTCGGTAAATTTATAAGCTACAGTGCCCTCATTCCAAGACACAAAGTGCTAAGCACTGCTATGTAAACAAAGTGCTAACAATGCATAAACTCACTCAAAAATTTGTCTCGCAATGTTTCAATGTTTGTTTAATTTTCTATGTATGCCATAATGACGTGTTGGGAAACTGTTAGTAGTTATTATTGAAATAAATTAATTAAATTAAATAAAAAGCGTCCGCGGCAAAAGTCTGCAATCGCATCTATTGGGCAGAAATATCATTCATAATCACGTCGCTCGCTACATGTCATAGTGACGTAGTAATATGCGCGTGCTTTTGGTTTTGTACCCTTTTTATGACGACTTAAGGTCAAAATTTAAATGAATAATGTTATATCATAAATATAACGATAAGTCAACGTATCTGTCAAGCGGCTCGGACATTTTTGTTTGATATTTCTTCAATGATATTCTGTATATATATAGGTAGATACGCCACCCGCGCCTCAAAAACGAACCGCCGAGAACAGTTTGTACTCTTTTGTTTAGATAAATGTACGCTCATTCGAAATATGTGTATGTGTGCTGTCACTGCATTCGGAACACTTTTTTCGATTGTTTTGTGAGCATATCACGAATATATATTTTTTTAAATCATTTTCTTCATGATTGTGTATCAAGTTTGTCTATCTAAGGGTGACCTAAACGATTCAGTACCGAGACTACCACAATGTAGCAGTAAACCTACCTTTAATCATCGTAACATGAGCTTTGAAGTCGGCTGGATCTTACCTGAGACTGAAATTCATTTATTTTAATAAGACACAAAAACAGGTTACAGTCAACATAAAAAGCCAAATTCAGGGGCTAAACTATAACCTAGGAACATTGCGTCCTAACTAGGCAAACAACAATTTGATAAAGACAGGTTAAATTTTTACATAAAATAAAAAGTTAAGTTAAGATTGTCAATAAGCTATGTCTGAATCACAGACATCCGAATATACAATTAGACTGGACAAGCCGCCAAGTTTATAGGCAGTCCCAGTGTCGCAATTTCTTTTCGGTTCTTAGCTGGGAAAAGTTATTATATTTCTTGGTAAATTTACTGATTCATTGCGATGATGGCATGTTACAATTGCATAGGATGGCATTTTGGAAAAAAATGGTAATTTCTTCTAATATTCGTGCGTCTTGACTCGTCTCACAGAGCGTAAACTGGCAGCCAGTGTATGCTCGTTGAGCTTTCATTTGTCGCACTTAAAAACGCGGCTTGCCACATCTCCTGTATTGGGAAATCTGTGGTCTGAATACATTAGGCCTTCCAATAAAATGTCAACAACAGGATGATCACGGACCAGGTCATTGTAAACGCGACACATACGTACTATTCTAGATGGTGTTGTTCCTGTAGACTTGGAGTGCAAACAATTTAGGGCATCGGGATCTGTAAGAGGTGTTAAGATTGATGGACGAAAGCAAGGACGGGGAGTCGATCAATTGCAGTTCAACCGTCTATTTTTACCAAAAATAATTCAATATATAAATGTAAATCACAATAAACAAGACGTAACTCCATCGACCCAGTGCTTTGCATAATCACACTACACAACGAGGCCTCGTTCAGAATTTTATAAATAAATAAATATCTACTGACATTCACACATCGCCATCCAGCCCCAAGTTAAGCGTTAAGTCTGTATTATGGGTACTAAACAACGGATAAACAGACACATATATTTTTTTGTAAATACATACACATTATACATAGAAAACACCCAGACCATTACAAACAGACATTTAACGGGGCAGGGCAGTACAAACATTTGTGTGCATGAACCACACAAATGTTTGTACTGCCCGGGGATCGAACCCGGAACCCTTGGTGTTGCGGCCGACCTCTCAACCGCAGCACCAAATGGGTTATCAACAGATCAATTGGGATTGAACATCAAACACACAGTATTTCGGTAATCCTTCAAATTCGCTAAATATAAATATAATGGACTGATTATAATGTAACCTCGGTGGCTGATTAGTGTGGAATGTTGTTTGATCTGGAGGGTGCAGGTTTGAATCCCACCACGAAACAATGTCTTTTCGAATTCCTAAATTATATGTACGTTTATCCGACGCTCAGTGAAAGAAAACATCGTGAGGATCCACACCTGCGAAGAGATTTTATGGTTGTGTTTGAAGTCGGCCAATCCGCACTGGCCCGCATGTACGACTAAGGTCTATAAACCCTTTACGAATAGGCTGATAATAATAATAGACTGTAGCTTGCGTAGTGAACGTAAAAAAACAACAAATAAAAAAACAAATAAATTAAATTTATGTAAGTCACAATTCTTCTCAAACAAAGGAAGATATTTGTGGAAAAAAAATCAATCATTCTTTTTTTTAATGTTATAAGTGTACAGGACGGTCTGGACGCTCACCTGATGGTAAATGATACGCCAGACCATGACAGAGCGGCATTAAAGAAGACCAACAACTGACAGACAGTTATATCTCCCATCAATGCCGCACTGCGCCCGTCACCCGAGACAACAGATGTTAGGTCTCTTATATCCGGTTATTTTACTAGCTACAGTGCCCTCATCTCGAAACACAAAGTAAATACTCCTGTTTCACGGGATGATATCTGGCACTATTATATTCATTAATGTATCACATAAAAAAAACAATTTCGATTTTTTTACCGAGTAATATTTTATTTCATTGTATGGTGAGAGCAATAAATTGTTTTTATCCTATTAGGATATTAACAAAAGACATCACAAGTTATCAAAGATATGACCCATTTTCTTATATTGAAATTGTAACAAGGTACACAAAACTACGGCGATGTGTTCATGACCACTGACTCTAAAGATAAGAGCTATAATTTTCTCCAATCCCTTAAATAGACTTAATACATTTATCTATAACAAGACACTCTCACTACCCTATGGCTTTTAGTAATAACCATGAAGTAATAAATCCCATGGAAATGCAAGTAAAATTCGACTGTATACTCTGATGTATTAGAAGCAAACTTGCACAGCTGGTACAAGACACTTTAATCTGAAACTTTTTTTTGTTTTATATTTTTTATTTATTTTACTTCTCTGTTTTCAATCTTTGGTGTGTCATTATTTTTCACGTTAAATTAAAAAAGTGCGTAGATTTTCTTTATATTTTGGGGTTAATTTTTTTGGTTCCTTGTATATTTTATTAACATTTAGTGCAAACATTTGGGTGAAATGATCAAGTTCGATAAACTTACAGAAATAAGTGAAAGATAATGCAGATAACACATTTTATATGCAAAATATCTTACAAAGAATAATGCTAGTTGATAAAAAAATAAAGCCCTATTCCGCGTTCTTCCATACAACTGTACGGTATTGTACAATATTTTAGAACCATAAATAATGCTTACCGTCTAGTTCCAACGCATTGTCTCAAAAATGAGGCTCTTGTTATTTGTACTTTTATTAAGATACATGATACTGCACTTGTAACGAATTGTGCTTAGGAAGATACTGTTGTTATTTTTTTTATTTGGTTCACAAACGGAATGTAATGTGCAAAGGTGTACAATTATTCCTTAAATATATAATTTAACATTCATTCTATATATAGTGAACACGACATGCAATGAGTGGATATGAATACAATTTAATCTATACTAATATATAAACCTGAAGAGTTTGTTTTTTTGTTTGTTTGAACGCGCTAATCTCAGGAACTACTGGTTCGATTTGAATAATTCTTTCAATGTTAGATAGCTTATTTATCGAGGAAGGCTATAAGCTATATATCATCACGCTACGAGTAACAGAAGCGGAGCAGTAATGAAAAATGTTTCAAAATCGGGGGTATTTTTTCATACTTCGAGCTCCCGCTGCGTACGCTGCGTAAACAGTTAAAGTTACACAAAAGTCATGTATGAGAGTATTGTTCTCCTTTTAAAGGTCTACAAAAAAGTCCGCGACAGCATATGTCTATCTTTTAAGGTTAGCTCACTATAACATATTTTTTGCTAATAAAAAAAATTTTTGCTAAGAAATTGACCCCGAAACCTTTAAAGTTGGAGGGAGGGGAAATCCTATGTATAGTGATAAATGAAAGTACCGTGTTATCCCGAATTTAATGCGAGCGAAGCCGCGGGCAAAAGCTAGTAAATAAATAAACAAATAATACTACAATACAGTATATGCCCTATTATATTACAAAGCTTGTCTAACTCTAGCTTGTCTATCATAGTGAATCAAACTTTAACTGTAATACTTTATTGGATGTTTGACATTCATAAGTGTTTTTATGGACCTAAATTAAATCTATACTAATATTATAAAACTGAAGAGTTTGTTTGTTTGTTTGTTGGTTTGAACGCGCTAAACTCAGGAACTACTTGACCGATTTGAAAAATTCTTTCAGTGTTAGATAGCACATTTATCGAGGAAGGGTATAGGCTATATGTCATCACGCTACAAGTAATAGAAGCGGAGCAGCAATGAAGAATGTTACAAAATCCGGGGGGAAATTTTCTTACTTGGAGATTCCGCTGCGTACGCTGCGTAAACGGTTAAAGTTTCGCAAAAGTCATGTATGAGAGTATTGTTACCCTTTCAAAGGTCTACAAAAAAAGTCCGCGACAGCATATGTCTATATTTTAAGGTTAGCTCACTTTAACATATTATTTGCAAATTTTTTTTCTAAAATAATGCATCATTTTGCGAAGCTATTTTCATAAATATGATATCAATCCTTATCCAAATAAATACTTTATTTATCACAAGTACTTCATTTTAAACAAAATTTCCCGTTTCATCATTCAATTTAAATGAATATCTTATGAGATATCGCAGATTTAACTAACCTATATAAACGAAGTAGCGGGTTAAAGAGAGCGTTAGGCCAAAGTAACTATTCCACGCGGACGAAGTCGCACGCTAAAGCTAGTAATAAATATATATTGATTTCGATTTTCTTTTGCTAGGGTTTCATTAACTACAAACATCTGAAATGATTTTGTCATATTATTTCTATTATATCTGCGATTCTTTATAGATCAAAAATGAAACCAAAGCCAAATTCAAAATCAAAAATTCTTTTTAAATTGAGGTCATTAAGAACACAAATTTAATTTATGAATATTATATGCAGCTAACACTGGTTCGGACTGAAGCTTAATACTGAGAATAATCCATATAAAAATTCAGTATTTTTCTTTTTAAAAAATCAAACCAAAGAGACGGAGAGCGTCGGTGGTCAATGGTGTGGACTGTCGCCTTTCTACCGAGAGGGCTGAGGTTCAAATCCCGACACGTACCAATGTGTTTTCGAATTTTTGAAAAGATATGTACGTTATCCGACGCTCTTACGGTGAAGGAAAACATCGTGAGGAAACCTTCATGCACGTCTGCGAAGAGATTCGAAGGTTGTGTGTGAAGTCGTCTAACCCGCACTGGGCCCGCGTGGACGACTAAGGCCTAATCACCCTATACGGGTAGGCTCGTGCCCCTCGGTGGGGACGTTTAATGAGCTAATGATGATGATGATGAAAACAAAGTCAAGATTTTAAATTAAGTAGATTTCCTAGTAGTCTAGAACTACAAATTATCAGTCGCCTTAAAGCTCAAAAGACAGCTACTCGTATACTAATAAACACCTTTGTCGAGGTTGAAATAGGTGAGTTTGAAATACCCTTTTTCACATGCACGTATATACTTTTATACATATCAAAGCACTTAAGTTTCTATATGACTTAGTATTTTTATACTTCGCAAAGGATCGTGAAATTGTTTTACTCTCTACCTCTGTTAACAGGGATAAGTTCGATTGGCCATTCCATAAGTTGATGGCTCTTCTGCCTCTAAAAGCTACAATGAAAATTTATCCTTATCCCTTCAATCTTTGAAATTATATTTCGTTAATTCTACCATACGAGGAAAGGACGCCTTAAGAGTATGAGTTTATGGTATATTTTTGTAAAGCTCATCTATACTACGTTTCTCTGTTAACCAAGTAATAGAAACAATTGATTGATTAGATAATTGGTCACGTTCGGACCCCTGGCGATGTGTTTTGGCTGTTCATTTGGAGTGTATTATAAAAAAAGTATGTGATCTAGTATTGTTTTCATTTTGTACTCAATAAATACCAACATACCAACTAGAATGTTAATTTGAAACTTCATAATAAATGGCACGGATGCAGTAATTGCTGAGTTTTATTGCGCAATAGGCATGATGACTGGGTCCTGGAATCGTAAGAACTATTTTATATTATTGCAAATCTGGGTTAAAAATAACGATGTGCTTACTCTCAGCTCGAAAACTCATGTTTTATGAATTTTATTAGTCTTCAAAGATGGGTGGGCAAGTCCATTTTTAAAGTACATTAATTGTCAAAAAATTGTAAACAAAAGGATAACACATATAACTTACAACTTTTGCCATTATACCATTTGAATAAACGCAACATTTAATATAGTTGTAGTACAAAACTCACAAACTATGCATACGAATTACTGAGGCGTGACGTCATAACTAGGTAGCCATTTGTATGAAGCGTTTTTGGGAAAGTCCATTATTGTGTTTTTAGAATTGAAAAATCTCTGTGAGTTTTAATGTTAACGGAGTAATTTTTTACCAATGTTCCTATTATAATGCGGTCCATGGATATAATAGCAGAAAAAAAATTGTCATCATCCCTATTCTTTTACGACATGCACTTTCTAAAACGCCTATACCTAAATTCGGTATACAATCTTCATTTGTCAAAACATACTTATCTTACGTCACCAAGACAAATGCTTAACTGCGTGGGAATCATGAAGTTTAAGGAATTATATGTTATGAACCCTTTACCTTTACAGACTGATCAACCAATACATTAAATAGATCGTTTAATATGTTTTAAACTACTAGTTTTTAGCGGACAAGAAACTGGTACCGCGTATCAGTCCTATCCCTTATGTCAAAGATCTTTTCTATTTCATGAGCGAAAGCAGTAGGAATCCAATAAACGTTTTTATGTCAACTCGTCGCTCAAAATGCTGTACAAAAGGTACGAGATTCGAGAAAATATTGTTTTATTTCAGACTTTTCGACCCGGATACGTGCATTTGACAGCTTACAAATAAAGCATGTTATATATAGCTTTATTAAATAGCTTTGTTTATGGCACCCAACCCGCCCACGTATGCCTTTTTTAATAAAAGTGGTGATGATTAGAATATCAGTGAAAATCTAATCATTAATAATAATCAAATTATTATTAATGATCTACTATCATGCACACAGATAAATCTAGGCCCAAACTAAGTGGATTAGAATCCCGTGGGGAAACGGCACTTAGTACAATTTTTCCTAGTTTAGTCCCTTTGATCGCCAGTGACGTCCTCAAGCCTTACCTCAAGGCGCCAGACACAAAACATTTTCTATTGTGTCTGGATTCCTGGCGTTCAATATCTTAAGACACTACCAGGCTAAATTACCTGATTTTCCGAGAATAAAGATAATTCCATGCTTCGGAGGTCAAGCCGTCGGCCCCGGCTATAATCTTAATATGGTAGTCATTAAAACCCATCAACCATCGTCGACGTCATCACGTGATGGATTACGGAATCTCCTCTTGACTATGCTGAGCGGAAAGGCATATGCCCTGCAGGGGGCTGTTGTAGGCTGATGATGATAGCTCGTTTGACCTAGAGCCTATTGAAAGGGCTCTCACTGTCAACCTTGTTTGACATCCGTAGACGACTATACAAGGGTAATAAGAAATATTATTCTATATAATAAGAAATTGGAAAGATACATCACATACTTTATCGGTACTTCAACGAAATTCAATTACTGAAGTCAGTTTCCTGTATAAGGGCTCATTAGTTACTATCGAAATACTTTGACCAATTCAAGAGGCCCTTACAAGTTGTTTCTTTATTGTTAGGAAAGTCTTCTTCTTTAAGGGCCTAATTATCCATGGTTCATTGTTGTGTTGCCTTCTGATTTGGAGGGTGCAGGGTCAAATCCCGCCACGTACCAATGACTTTTCGAAATTCAATGTACATTCATTCAATGCTCTTCGGGTGAAAGGAAACATCGTGAGGGAACTTGCGCACGCCTTCGAAGAGATTCAAGGGTTTTGTGTGAAGTCGGCCAATCCGCACTGGGCCCGCATGGTCGACTAAGGCCTTTAAGCCGTAGCCGTAGGCTCGTGCCCCTCAGTGGAAACGTATAATGAGCAGATGATGATGACGTTATGTTCACATTGCAGGACGTTTTTTCTGACTGGTGGTAAGTGATACGCCTGACCATAACCGATGAAGTGTTGCAGTACCTCAGCCGAGAGGATAGGTGTTAGGTCTCATATACCCGGTAATTTTACAAGCTACAGTATAAATATTAAATAATGCATAGTCACAATTTACTCGTTGACTGCACGCGGTTTTAGGTCCCTTTTCACTATATTTCCCCGTTATTATGCAAGAATAACTAAAACTTTTCAATTTATATGACCTCTGCTTCGAGCAAAGCCGTGGAGTTAGTCGAACACGTGTGTCTAAATGAAACAACTTGCGAACGCTCTCCGTGGATGTGCATAAGTAGCACTTCGCATATTTGCTTCCATTTACTTACGGAACATTTACTTACGATACATTAACTAGATTGCTATTGCGGTATCGTTACTCGAATTGCTTTAGTTTGTTAAACGTTACCTGTAATAGGCATGACTGGGTCCTGGAATCGTAAGAACTATTTTATATTATTACAAATCTGGGTTAAAAATAACGCATGTTTTATGAATTTTATTAGTCTTCAAAGATGGGTGGGCAAGTCCATTTTTAAAGTACATTAATTGTCAAAACATTGTAAACAAAAGGATAACACATATAACTTAAAGCAACTTTTGCTATTATACCATTTGAATAAACGCAACATTTATATAGCTGTAGTACAAAACTCACAAACTATGCATACGAATTACTGAGGCGTGACGTCATAACTAGGTAGCCATTTGTATGAAGCGTTTTTGGGAAAATCCATTATTGTGTTTTTAGAATTGAAAAATCTCTGTGAGTTTTAATGTTAACGGAGTAATTTTATTACCAATGTTTCTATTATAATGCGGTCCATGGATATAATAACAGAAAAAAAAATGTCATTGTCCCTATTTACTGAACATGTAAACAGGGTTAAATCGATACTGACTTGTTTAGATAATCCACCACAGTGTTTTTTTTTATGTAATAAGTGTACAGGACGGTCTGGACGCTCACCTGATGGTAAGTGATACGCCTGACCATGACAGAGCGGCATCAAAGGAGACAAACAACTGACAGAGAGTTATTATCTTCCATCAATACCGCACTGCGCCCGTCACAACAGATGTTAGGTTAGTGTTTGATATCGTTTCTTCGAAAGAAGAACTTTAATATTATCTGTTATTAATATTAACTTAGCTAAACAATATACTATCTAGATAATTTCCAACCAAGAAATGTCCGAGCCGCTTGACACATACGTTGACTTATTGTTATATTTATGACATAAAATTCTTCATAAAAACTTTGACTTTAAGGCGTCATTAAAAGGGTACAAAATCAAAAACACGAGCATACTAATATATCACTATGACGTTTAGCGATCGACGTAATGATGAATGAAAATTCTGCCCAACTGACGCGATGAGCAGAAATTTGCCGCGGACACGTTTTGAGTTAATTGTTTATCTAAGTATGTTATCGATGTAACATTTTGTCAAATTTTGACATCGATATCACTTCTATCTATCTATTCAACATATCGCAGTCCACTGCTGGACATAGGCCTCCCCCATCCTCCTCCTCCCTCCTCACTTACCATCACGTAAATATATTGCTCGTTTTCATACGAATGAAATAAAATAAATAATAATAAGCCTTTATTGGTCGTGAATACGTATTGTAATTCACAATCGAACCAAAACGTAATCAGTGGTTTTATGACAATAAATTATACCAAACGGTTGTTTAGTTTTCTCATTACAAATTCTAATATTTCAAAAAGTTACACTAACTCAACATTGTTTGACTGTCTATGTCATATTTGTTTAATTAATGGAACTGCGGTCGAAAGAAAATGCTGTATTTTGTTTTCTAAAAATAAAAAGATTCATTCAAACCAACCGGCAGTGTTAGTTTTCTCTTTAAAATAATGAAGCAACAGCTATTTCGGGCCGTTACGAAAATCTATAGGACTTGATAAATTGAAGTTCTTATTCACTGTCGTATTTCAGGCAATAAAGTTAAACTAAATAACATTTTTTCGTTTTCACTAGCTACAGTGCCGTCATCGCGAAACACAGAAGTGCAAAACACTTCTATTTAATGGGAAAATATCTTGCACTGCGGTGGTACCACTTAGATGACTAAGTACCGAGTGTACCACCTAGTAAATATTTGTTATTAAATTGTAAATATTTTTTTAAAATGGTAACTATACTACCATCCATGGACGCTTGGTACCTTTGAAAAAGAAAATTTAGGGATGGGGAAATGAGTAAGCGCTCAAAGTTCTTGGGAACTTGGTTGATTAGAAAACTCTTTGGCTTCCTAAAAGTTCGCGAGTTTGGTTCCAGGATGGTGTTCACTTTTTAATTAATTAATGTCATTATCATCAGCTCATTAAACGTCCCACCGAGTGGCACGAGCCTACCCGTATAGGGTGTTTAGGCCTTAGTCGTCCACGCGGGCCCAATGCGGGTTGGACGACTTCACACACAGCCTTCGAATCTCTTCGCAGGCGTGCATGAAGGTTTCCTCACGATGCTTTCCTTCACCGTAAGAGCGTCGGATGACGTATATATTTTCGAAAAATCGAAAATACATTGCTACGTGTCGGGATTTGAACCTCAGCCCTCCCAGTAGGAAGGCGGCAGTCCACATCACTGAGCCACCGACGCTTTTGTGTGCATGAACATGTCTGTTTGTATTGGTCTGCAAGCAAATAAATAAAAGTATGTGTATATTATGTATGTGATACGAAACAAATAAAAGTACGTTTATTCGTTTTATTTTTTTAGTACCCGTATTACAGGTTAAATGCTTAGTTTTGGTACTAAATGGCGCTTTGTGAATATCAGTCAATATTTATTTAAGAAATTTTTAAAATACGTGTTTAATATCATTTAAATTTACTTGTAAACATAATCGGCACCTAACCCAAGAATAACAATGAAATAGGATATTGTTGAAGCTCAATACAAGACTGATTTCATTAAGGTATGTTTATTGAATCTCCTTGAATCCCCAATCGCTGGAAATTCGGGACTTCAAAACTGTCTCATACCCTCTAGACAAGGATTTCATAAAAAAAATATAGTTAAGTTTCGTTTTTATTATTTTTAGGTCAAGATATTGCTCAGCTCATTATGTAGGATATAGGCCGTAATCACCACGCGGGCTCAGTGCGGATTAGCGGACATCAAGCGCAACCTTTGTATTTCTTTTTTTCTCACGATGTTTTCCCTTTCCGTAAGGGCATCGGAAGAAACGTACATATAATTCATACGTTCGGTATGTGGCGGAATTTGTACATGCAACCTGCAGATCGGGAGGCAACAGTCCAAATCAATGAGCCGACGCTCCCTAGTAAGTGTCAATACACAGTATAACTTTTTCTAAAAATGTAGTTACGAGTTTGTGTTTCACTTGCTCGTATTTGGGGTCTACGCCAATGATATTCTGCATATATAAAGGTAGATACGCCATCCGTGCCTCAAAAACGAACCGCCGAAGAGAGTGCAGTTTGTACTCTTTTGTTTAGGTAAATGTGTTCGAAATTCGAAATATGTGTATGTGTGCAGTCACTGCATTCGGAACACTTTTATCGATTGTTTTGTGTGCATATCACGAATCCATACTTTTGTATATCATTGGTCTACGCGATGTTATCCGCACGAAATACATTTGCATTTTATGGGATAGTAAATATGCCAAGTCTTGACTTTCTTCTCATTGATATTCAGGTTTTATGTATATGCTGCTTTTACCTGTTTTTATACTTTTCTGAGATGTCCTGATGCATATCAAACTAGTGATTGACGCGGTGTTTGGCAAAAGAAAGAGAATATCAGGTTACTTTTATAAAAATAAATGCTTAGATCAACTTAAAGAAAAGAAAGAAAGAAAGAAAAAAGCTTTATTTGACATGACCAAGAAACTACATAACATTGTAACATTTTAAAGAAAAACAACAACAAAAAAAAGACAAAATATAAAAGTTAAACAATGTATAAATATTAACAATGAGGTGAGGAAAACTTAATAACAAAAAAGAAAGTTGATATGTGTGTGTTTGACGGGACGATATCTGGCACTGCGGTGGTACCTAACTAGGCGACTCAGTATCGAGCCAACCACCTAGTAAATTATATTTATTTCCTATAACACTGCATATGTCATGGCTTTACTTGACTCATAATCACGTGAGCGTATTACCCATTCGGTTCGCATATGACATAAACAAATTTAAACACACAGTAATTAAAAAAGAAAAGCCTTGAGTTTTGATTCGTACCTTAACTTCCGTAGAACTTTACGTAAACATTGAGGTTTTATTATGAAAGTCAAACAAAACTTCGATTGTCAAAATAAATGAGGTTGTGATTGCATTTCGAATGGCATAATAAAACGCTTTGGTTACCTTCTAATAGTGTTTGTGCAAGTTATCGACTTTGTTAAAATATACAATGAATGAACATATTTGTAAAATCCAATTGCTTTAATTTTGTTATAATTGTACATGACAGTCAGAACGCTGATGGAAAGTGATACGTCTGACCATGACAGAGCGGCATTGAAGGAGACCACCAACTGATAGACAGTTATTATTCTCCGTCAATGCCGCACTGCGCCTGTCACCAGAGACAACAGATGTTAGGTCTCTTATACCTGATGGTATGTGATAACTCAGGAGATGAGCGTTCCGACCGTCCCGTTCACTTCGTAACATAAAGTAATGATATCAGTATGGTAATTATTTAAATCAACTTCAATTATAATCGATAGATTTAATTAAACCAGATATCGATCAAACGACATCACTTCCGACCCTACAATTACTTGCGAATCCATTTTCCTCTTTCGTTTTGTTTTTCTAAAGTTCCGCAATGAATCACTTTGTCCACGTCCTTCCATGATCTCGCCATGCTCAAAGAAAATAGGAAAAACGTTGATTCACCGTCAAATTGAAGTAGGTTCTTTCGCAGTCACAGCTTCATGACAGAACAAAGAAGAAGTCAGCAAGGACTTCTGCAATGAAATTACTACTATGATGATGACAATCTTCATCATCATTAACCCATAATTTAGGGTTTAGGCCGTAACCAACTACACGGGCCCAGTGCAAATGTGGTGCAATTAATGAAATCGAAATGAAAATTAATGAAATCGTCAACCAAGTATCGGTGGCTCATTGGTCTGGATTGTTGCCTTCCGATCTAGAGGATGTAGGTTCAAATCCCGCCACGTACCAATGTGTTTTCTAATTTTCAAAATTATATGTACGATATCCGACACTCTTACGGTGAAGGAAAACACCGTGAGGAAACCTGCGCACGCCTGCGAAGAGATTCAAAGGTCGTGTGTGAAGTCGTCCAATCCGCACTGGGCCCGCGTGGACGACTAAGGACTAATCACCCTATACGGGTAGGCTCGTGCCCCTCGGTGAGGACGTTTAATGAGCTGATGATGGTGATGATGATGATGATAAATTATTTATTATTTTTGCGATTATTGTGACTCACTGTGCACACCCTACTCACTATCTCTGGTACTCACCACTGCAAGAACCAATAATTCTTATCCATTATCTACGTTTATTATTTTTAACGTACCCAATATAAGCAAACAAGCATCAATCCAGCTATTGTTTTAGTATGAAAATAATCATATTTCATTGCATATTTATGGGAAGCTTTAATACCCGATGGTAACAAATCATAATTTAAAATGGAATCCTTCAAGTGTTTTTTATATTGGATATTTCAATAGGTCGTAAATCTATCTGTTGGTTCAATATTTAGGCGTGGATTAGTTCAAATAGTTAAACGGTATGGTGATGATCACAGACATCCGAATATACAATTAGACTGGACAAGCCGCCAAGTTTATAGGCAGTCCCAATATCGCAATTTCTTTTCGGTTCTTACCTGTGAAAAGTTATTATGTTTCTTGGTAAATTGACTGATTCATTGCGATGATGGCATGTTACAATTGCACAGGATGGCATTTTGGGAAAAAACGGTAATTTCTTCTAATATTCGTGCGTCTTGACTCGTCTCACAGAGCGTAAACTGGCAGCCAGTGTATGCTCGTTGAGCTTACATTTGTCGCACTTTAAACGCGGCTTGCCCCCATCTCCTGTATTGGGAAATCTGTGGTGATGATCATCGCATCTACGAAATGTTCCCTTCTCAGCGTAGATTACTGGAAAGTGATTTATAATACTGAAAATGTACTTAGAGTTAACGAGAAAACAACAGTCCAGTTGCAATGTATAAAAGTTATTCGACGACCCATTTGGTGTAACGGTCGAGACGTCGACTGCAACATCAAGGTTTCCGGGTTCGATCCCCGGGCAGTACAAACATTTGTGCGCATGAACGTGTCTGTTTGTAATGGTCTGGGCGTTTTCTATGTACATGTATGTATTTACAAAAAAAATGTATATAAGTATGTTTATTCGTTTTTTAGTATCCATATTACTGGTTTCAGCTTAGTGTGGGGCTAGATGGCGCTGTGTGAATGTCATTTGATATTTATCTCGCTAATATTTATGAAATTTCTCAGAATATTCAAGCATAAACACAGATGGTTTGCACCCTAAAACAATATTTCAGGAAACAACGCCGACCATCCCAACTCCGATCCTTCGGCCATTCACAGTGATATACTTTTAATCGAGTCCCAAAAGTTAGCGTAACTACTGATTTAACAAGTTCTCTAAATTGGAATTTGAAACGTATTAGGCAGCATAAAGGGATAAATTCAAATGAGAATTACGACAGTGATGTAGAATTTGATGTAATTAATGGTATAATTAAGGCATTGTTAACAAGAATTCATGATTAAATCACAGTGGTAAATTTAATTGGGAATAAAGGGATTATGTTTGCTGCGTTTGTATCCAAGGGTTTCTCAATGTTGGTATTAACTTTATGGTATAGTTGTTTCCCGCGGTATCACTCGGTATAACATTATATTCTCCCGCAGTAAAATATAACCTAAAAGCGCGCAGATCATACAACGCGCGGTCGATGCACGTTAAGAAATTGCTTTTTTTGTTAAATAAAAAGCTTTTCTAAAATATAGCTGATGTTACATCAACTTCCTTCCAAAAAAATCGTCCAAATCTGTCTAGCCGTTTCAGAGGTTACCCGGTACAAACAGACAGACAGAATTTTTTTTAATTTTTTTGGCAATGTGCCTTATATTGATATGTATGAAGAACTAAATTGTTATTTCAATATTACAAACAAACACGCCAATTTTATTTTCATGTAAAAGATAACCCGCCATCTTTTTTCCAATCAATATCAGACCCTACTTTAACTCCGCCTGCCGCAGACTCGCGAAACTTCTAATAAAACTTATTGTGGCATCTCGCAAATTTCCGCTGTCACCGTCACTCATTAATTTTCCAAGTTGAAGTGACAAAGGGTGGCATGAAGTGTCGTGATGGATTGGGATCGCAACCCTTTTTGAATCTAGACAAAACAACTAACTTATTTATGTATATAAACACATAGAGCGGTTATTGGTTGTTATCTTCCGACCTTTATGAAATTTTCGAAATTATATGCAAGTTTTGCCGACGCTCTTACTGTGAAGGAAAATCGTGCAAATACCTGCATACGGCTGCGAAGAGATTCAAAGGTTGTGCGTGAAGTCGGCCAATCTTCACTGGGCCTGCGTGGACGACAAAGGCCTATATACACCTTTTAGGGGTAGGGACGTGTAATGAGCTGATGATGATGATAAGCAACACAACACACAATAAAGTACACAACTTCTAACATTAGTGTTACTTGGACGACCTATGTAAACAAATAATTTGTGTGCATGAATTTGTCTGTTTGTATTGGTCTGGGTTTTTCTATGTATAAAAAATATGAATATCATATCTTTAGCCGCGGGTCACGGTTGTCTAAAATTACTATTGCTTATAAACGACCCATTTGTGTAATCTTTGGCTCTTACACCAAAGATTCGATCCCCGGGCAGCACAAAAATTTGTGTGCATAGTCTGTTTCTATTGGTTGGATTGTTTAGTACCCATATTACAGGCTAAATGTTTAGTTTCAGACTAGATGCCGCTGCGTGTGTGTCAGTAGTTATTTATTTATTGAATGAGTTGTCGTGGCCGATCTGAAGGTCTTTCAATAGGCTTCAGACGCAGACTGGCTGCAGCAATGATGTGAAAAAGTATGGATTCGTGATATGCTCACAAAACAATCGAAAAAAGTGTTCCGAATGCAGTGACAGTACACATATTTCGAATGAGCGTACATTACCTAAACAAAAGAGTACAAACTGTACTCTCTTCGGCGGTTCGTTTTTGAGGCACGTATGGCGTATCTACCTTTATTATTATTAATGGGCTGCAGCAAGTAAAATTTGGCTAGATTGGGATTTTTGGGTCTTCTTCTTCTTAGCGTATCGATAGAAAAAACAATCAAACCGTAGCAGCCCAAAGCCAGCCATGGAGACAGCGCTGTCCGCAGCCGTCATCAAATCCTGCAGAGCTACTTGGGCGGCTACTTGGGCGAGTGATGGGTTACTTGGGTGGTCAGGATATTGATTGACTTTATGGTTCGGCCCAAACGATGGCCCATCTGACATCGCATCCGGCGTGTCTTTGCAGCTGCACTATAGATCTGTTAAACAGTGCTGGTGCGGCGTATAGCGTCACAGCAGCTTATACTGAGGCAGGACCTTTTGGCCGTATATGTTATTTCTATTTTTGGTGTTATTTTTATATTCCTTATAACGTTTATTTATTTTATTTATTTATTTATTACTGTGTGTTTATTTGTTTACTGTGTTTATTCAATTGTAATTAATGATCTGTATTTGTGCGTATTCTTGTGTACGGTCAATGTTTTTCTTTCTTTCTATATCGTCGGCTAGTGCTGTCCCTGTGGCTGCTTTCTGGGCCGCTCAAATTTTAATGTTTCTGCCTTCGATACGCTAAGAAGATGAAAACGCCTTGTTGGATCATAGTCAGTGATGTGCACAGAGATTATGAGTAGGGTATGCAAAGTGAGTGACACTTAACGCAAAGACAATAATTTTATTTTTTGTCAAATTGAGTGCTGTTGATGACAGCAGATTATTGTTTCAAATCTGTATAGGAAAATAGGCTTATAAGTGGAAATCAGCTAATATGTTGACGGTTTTCCGGGTTGTCTGGACGCACAGGGTATCCACTGCTTATTTGCATATATGGAGTGCAATCAACTGCTCATATCCATGTTTGCAATTTAACCTTTTTGACATTAGTTCTGAACACACGTAGTAAAATGATTTCTGATAACATCAACCTTGGTTATATGGGTAATAGGATATTCCATAGCATTTATTAGATATCGATACGGCTCGCTGTTAGCGATCCGATTTTGTTATAGGCAGTTAAATCTTTATTGTTTTAATGGTCCTCCGTTTACTATGATATTTGGACGATACTGGTTATCAAACGGCCGAATAACGACTTTTGTAACGATGATGGATCCGTCGTTAGAAACAATGTTGTTATATAAATTTTCCAATGACTCGTACATTTTGGATTTACTCTCTCTCACATACACACACACACACACACACGTACGCACGCACGCACGCACGCATGCACGCACGCACGCACACACACACACACACACACATAACATACTTGTTCTCTCACTTCAATCTATCGCAGTCCATTGCTGGATATAAGTCTCCCCTATTTTGCGCCAGATAACGCGGTCCTCCGCTTTTCTTATCCAGCCTCACAGCGACCTTTCGCAAGTCGTCGGTCCATCGGGCCGGAGGGCGTCCTACGCTACGCTTGCCGAGACGCGGTCTCCACTCCAGAACTCGTCTGCTCCAACGGCTATCGGTTCTGCGACTAATTTACTATAAATAAATTATCATCAGCTCATTAAACATCCGCACCGAGCGGCACGAGCCTACCCGTAAAGTGTTTAGGTCTTAGTCGTCCACGTGGGCCCAGTGTGGATTCGCCGCCTTCACGCACAACCTTTGAATCTCTTCGCAGGCGTGCGCAGTTTCCTCACGATGTTTCCCTTCACCGTAAGAGCGTCGGATAAATGCATATATAGTTTCGAAAATTCGAAAAGACTTTAGGTGGTGGGTGTGCGTTGCACACGGGCGCCGCGGTGGTAGGGGCGCCGAGCGCTGCTCGCATTATGAGTTCCTCAGAGGAGCGCGCGCTTGCTAGTGGCGCTAGGGTAATGTTTGCACACGGGCACCACTTGAGCTTAAGACGGGTACGTGGCGGGATTTTAACCTGCACCCTCCAGATTGAAAGGCAACAGTCCACATCAATGAGCGACCGACGCTCCCATTAATGAATAAAACTCCAAAATTGAACATTAAAGCATCGCCATGTAGCTCAATTTGGCAATGAGTTGTACTACGAACACCAAGCATCGGACAAAAATTATTGTATATTTTTCTTTTTCCTTGTTATTTACATTCTTTCCCTACTGACCGGTTGATATTTGTTTGATTTATTGCTTTAATAAAATTGGATGAAACACAAAACAGTAGATTTCCATTTGTTCCTCGTGAAACATACATAAGGGAAAAAATATTTGATCATTATGTCATGTGATTATAAGTAAATTGTGATAAAGGCTAATGGGAGGGCTGGAGGGCGTAGCGCAGCTAAATTGAAGTTTATTATTTGATTATAAATTCACATTAAACTGAGCTCTGTTCTCATTGGTATTATCTGACGACCCATCTGGTGTTGCGGTTGAGAGGTCGACTGCAACTCCAAGGGTTCCGGGTTCGATCCCCGGGCAGTACAAACATTTGTGTGCATGAACATGTCTGTTTGTAATGGTCTGGGTGTTTTCTATGTATGATATGTATGTATTTACAAAAAAAATGTATATAAGTATGTTTATCCGTTGTTTAGTACCCATAATACAGGCTTCACGCTGGCGCTGTGTGAATGTCAGTGGATATTTATTTATTTATTTATCTACTGAAACTCATAACAGCTTCACAGGGTAAGTTAAGTTTTTAACCTTTTAATCGCAAATCACGCCTTAAGGGTTTTTTTTTTTGGAAAATCTATTGTGTCAGATTTTCCAAAAAAAACCCTTTGACCGCCTGAGATGCCGTAAAGCGGCACAAATAAAAGATTTTCCATTGTGTCTGGATTCCTGCCGACCATGGGTTAAAAAAATACAAAAAAACAGCGTCCTGGCAGTCAAAATACCGGACGGTAGTTGAAGGATTCGCACTAATGCTAAGATCTCGAAATTGATGTCTACACTCAATATCCTCGGCGAGACGAAGGCACAGCGTCTTCGCTGGCTTGGCCACCTCGAGAGAATGGAGGGGCATCGCCATGTGAGGAGTAGTAGAAGTAGTAGCGTCACTGCATGCTCCAAGCGTGCTAGGACTAATGCTGAGTGAAGTCCTATTTGGAATTTATTTGTATTCATAATTTTTTCTTCTAATTGTATGTTTATATGTCAATTTTTTTTTGTTATAAGTGTACAGGACGGTCTTGACGCTCCCATGATGGTAAGTGATACGCCAGACCGTGACAGAGCGGCATCAAAGGAGACCAACAACTGATAGACAGTTATTATCCTCCATCAATGTCGCACTGCGCCCGTCACCCGAGACAACAGATGTTAGGTCTCTTATACTGGTAATTTCACTAGCTACAGTGCCCTTATTCCGAAACACAAATGTGCATAACACTCCTGTTTCACGGGACGATATCTGGCACTGCGGTGGTACCTACCTAGATGACTCAGTATCGAGTCTACCACCTATTAAATAATTGTATTTCTTTCTTTCTTTCTTATTCCAATAACATATTGAATGTTATATCTATAAAGGAATTCCGACATTAATTCCTGAGTTATCAATTACGCCAAATTCCTGTCTGAGTATAGTAGGACGTTTTATGATCTATTAGGCGAGGAATTTATTGAGTTCATGGCCTTAGCCCTCAACGTATTGTTGGCACGTCACTACATAGTATAAAAAACATAGTCACTTTCTCTGTCCCCATATATTCATTTGTATGATTAAATCTTAAATCTACGCAACGGGTTTTGTTAAATAGAGTTATTGTAGAGGAAGTTTTTAATGTGTAATCAACTCATTATACGTCCCTACCGAGGGGCCCGAGTCTACCAGTATAGCCTTAGTCGTCACCAACCCTTCAACCTTGCAGCTAGAGCGTCTGTGATTGGTGTGGACTGATGCCTTCCGGTCGGCCACGTACTAATGTGTATTCACAATCTTTTGATCTCTGAGCAGGCGTGCGCAGATTTCCTCACAATGTTTTCCTTCGCCGCAAGAGCGTTGGATAAACGCACGATATGATTTCGAAAAATTTCAAAAGACATACGTAGCGGAATTTTATCATACACCCTTCAGTCAGTTGGAAGTTCTGTCCTCGAAGTTGCAGACAAATATGTGTACCTGAGACAGGTAGTCCAAATGGGTGGGTTCAACTTCGAGAAGGAGTATACTTGTCGAATCCAATTAGGATGGGCAGCGTTCGGAAAGTTAAGGCAGATCTTTTCGTCCAAAATACCTCAGTGTCTCAAGACACTGGTGTCTTTGACCAGTGTGTGTTGCCTGTTATGACATACGGAAGCGAAACGTGGTCGCTCACTAAGGGCCTCTTGAATAGACTCAAAAGGTGTATAGAAATAAATACTTTTCTAAAAATTTTCATCATTACGTAAACAGTTTGAAGATAACGTGATTGTCAGTTTAATAGGATTCCGGGTACTCGGAGTCACCCTTAACGATATTAACAGCAAACTCAACGATGTCGAAATATTCGGGAACATTTTCCATAATTTTCTAGAACACCAACGCGGGCTTAAGGAAAATGCTTCGATCTCCGATTTACTGGAGCATAAATAAATTTTAAGTATCTATACGAACGATAACAATCACGGTTCTATCGTGATGAAAATAATGATTTGTTTGTGCGACTCATCATTATTTCACTGCTTGACTAAGATAACACTTCACGATAGTAAAATGTTAACCATGATCTTTACGCTTGGCCGCTGGTAAATCGAATATGTAAATCATTATCATCAGCCTATAACATCCTACTACAAGGCACAAGCTTTCCCGAACAGCAGAGTTTTGAGAATATAGGTTCGTAACTCCCTACGTGTTCGTAAATATCAAACATATTGTTAAAGGTAGGAAACTCGTGATTGTATGGTACCAAGTTGCTATAAAATTGATAGTATTATGATTAATTTTACTGAATTCATTAAATTATTGAACACTAGCTTTTACCCGCACCTTTGCTCGCGTTAAGATGTATTATCCATCCCCTATGGAAGCCCTTTAGGGGTGGAATTTATCAAAATCCTTGCTTAAGATGCCTAGTTCAAAGTAGATTTATGCGTGCAGAAGTCTCGGGTTAAAAATTGACAAAGTTTCATTCAAACTTTTCCTGTTTTATCACTTTGGGGGTAGAATTAATCAAAATTTATAGAGTATGCCTTAGTCCTAACATGTTGGGTGGAATGAAGTGAAGGTTGATATTTTCCTGCATGCCAAATTTCAGCCTGATCTGCCCAGTGGTTTGGGTTGTGTGGTTGATAGATCACTGTGTCAGTCACCTGTCAGTACCGATTTAGCATGACGAATATCAGGCGGCAACCTGTTCCAAGTTTAACTAGCTACAATGTTCTCATCCCGAAACACAGAAGCGCAAAACACTTCTTTTTTACAGGACGAGTCCCTAAAATGGGGTGATCCCTTATTGGGTGGGTCCTCCCTAATACCGTACGTCTGGCCTTATATATTTGTATATTTATTTTTAGATTTTAAGTCTGCATTTTAGTATCTAAGTATAACAAGCCTACTTCTTGTAATTATTCAATTGTATTTTGATTTTTTTATAATTCATTTTATTTTATATCTGGCACTGCGGTGGAACCTACCTAGACTCAGTAACTTCTTTCATAAAGAGGGAACATACGTCTAGTAATTTTTTTTTCCTTTATAGGCAGACATTTGACCGCCATCTTACCTGATGGTAAGTGATGATGCGGCCGAAGATGGATCATGCCTGCCTAGAAACAGCCTATTCACTCTTGCCTTGAAGACGGCCAGGTTGTAATGATCGGGGAACACATTTGGAGGCAAAGAATTCTATTCCTTTGCGGTGCGCATTAGGAACGAGGCACCAAAGCGGGTTGTGTGGATGTGTGGAATGTCTACCACGTAAGGATGGAACGCTCGCCTCCGTCTTGTATCCCGATGGTGAAAAGGGGCTGGTGGAATTAACGCGTGTAATTCCATCGCACACTCACCGAAATGTAGCCTGTAAAAAACCGACAGCCGTGCAACTCTACGACGATGCTCGAGGCTTTGCAGCTTAGCGTCAGTCAGAGTAGGGTCGCCAATGAGCCGCTCAGCACGCCGCTCAATCGAGTCCAAAGCAGCCAGTTGGTATTTGGCTGATCCATCCCATAGGTGGCAGCAGTATTCCATACAAGACCGGACTTGGGCTTGATATAATGCTAGAAGCTGTCCTGGGGTGAAATACCGCCTAACCTTGGAAAGGATCCCAAGCTTTTTTGCTGCAGTCTTTGCTTTGTGGTGAAATATGAACTGCTTGGACTTGAACATATATCAACTACAACACAGATTATGCACATAGTGATCGTATTCTGTCAGTGATTGAAGACAGCTAAATCATAGTAACGTGAGCGTTTATGTTTACTCTTGTAAATTTATAATACAAATTTTGAACATTTTGGAATTCATCATCATCAGCTCGTTAAACGTCCCCACAGAGGGGCACGAGCCTACCCGTATAGGGTGTTTAGGCCTTAGTCGTCCACGTGGGCCCAGTGCGGATTGGCCGATTTCACACACAAATCTCTTCACCGACGTGCGGAGGTTACCTTATGTGTTCCTTTACCGTAAGGACGTCGAATAAACGTACTTTTATTTACAAAATTCGAACGATACGGGGTGGGATTGGGGTGGAAGCGTCGGTGGCTCAATGGTGTGGACTGTCGCCTTCCTACCGGGAGGGCTGAGGTTCAAATCCCGACACGTACCAATGTGTTTTCGAATTTTCAAAAATATATGTACGTTATCCGACGCTCTTACGGTGAAGGAAACCTTCGTGCACGCCTGCAAAGAGATTCGAAGGTTGTGTGTGAAGTCGTCCAATCTGCATTGGGCCCGCGTGGATAGCCAAGGCCTAATCAACCTATACGGGTACCCTTTAATGAGCTGATGATGATGATGACGTGGTGGGATACGAACCAGCACCGTCCACGTCTGGAAGCAAAAGTCCACACCAATGAGCCACCGACGCTCTAATAAACAATTGTATTAATATTCAATTACACAAGGTTTAATAAATGTTCATGTTTCCTTTATAAAAGCGACATCAATCAAAATTTAAGAATACACGCTCGATTTCTCAGTTTACCGGAGTACTTTCAGCGAAACCAAGAATTCGTGCGTATAGTATATAACAATTAGAACTTACTGAACCGTGTTTGAGTAGGTTGTCAATTTTGGGCTCAAATATTGGTTCCAATAATTGGTTGTTATATTGGTAACAATTAATGTTGGGTAGAATAGCAAGCCCCCTTTCCGGGTTCCATTGAATATTGGAAAATTTCACACAATTACACTCAATTAATTTCACTTCACTTACAGCGAGTTTATATATCAACCTTTGTTATTTTTGTATTGGTTACTAAATGAATTTGGTATTAATTTGTTGATTCAATTAAAATTTAATAGAGGTTTAGTCTTTGAGCAATGCGTCCTACCCGTACTTACATACGCAGCTGAGACATGGACACTGACTGCGGGATTGGTTCACAAGTTCAAAGTCACTCAACGCGCAATGGAGCGAGCTATGCTCGGGGTCTCTCATAGGGATAAGATCAGAAATGATTTAATCCATAAGAGAACTAAAGTTACCGACATAGCCCGCCGGATCAGCAAGTTGAAGTGGCAGTGGGCTGGTCACGAATGTCGCAGAACCGATTGCCGTTGGAGCAGACGAGTTCTGGAGGTGAGACCGCGTCTCGCCAAGCGTAGCGTAGGACGCCCTCCGGCCCGATGGACCGACGACTTGCGAAAGGTCGCTGGTGGAGGCTGGATGAGGAAAGCGGAGGACCGGGATATCTGGCGCGAAATGGGGGAGACCTATGTCCAGCAGTGGACCGCGATAGGTTGAATAGGATAGGATAGGATAGGTCGTCGGTGGCGCAATGGTTTGAACTGTTGCCCTCCTACCGGGAGGGTTGAGGTTCAAATACCGCCACGTACCAATGTGTTTTCGAAATTATACTTACGTTATCCGACGCTGTTACGGGGAAGGAAAACATCGTGAGGAAACCCGCGCGCGCCTGCGAAGAGATTCAAAGGTAGTGCGTGAAGTCGGCCAATCCGCACTGGGCCCACGTAGACGACTAAGGCCTAAACACCCTTACGGGTAGGCTCGTGCCCCTCGGTGGGGAAGTTCAATCAACTGATGATGATTAAAGGTTATGTACGTAGCTTTTTTACGTAATGTAGTACTTGCCTTTAACCCATTGAACGCCGGGAATCCCCGACACTATAGAAAATCTATTGTGTCTGGCACTTTAAGGCGTCATTGGCGGTCGAAGGGTTAATTAATTCAGTATGTAAATTCTATTCTTCATAAAATATATGTTTTGTTGCTTTACTATACTATATGCTTATCAGAGTTTCCACCCGCCCCGATTTTTCCGGGACAGTCCCGATTTTGAAGGCTTGTCCCGGATCCCGACGGCCTATCGATTTTTGACAATATGCGATACGATCCATCAAATAACAAACTTGATATAGTATTATTAAAATCTGCTCGTAACAAAAAGGAAAACGTATGGAAAAATTAATCATTATTACATTTATATTATAAATACAAAATAACGTTTCATTTTCTTTGACTGTCACATGCGCCATAATCATAATATGATTGGCCGAACTTCAAACGTCCCTGATAGCTGCCAGATCGTCCCGATTTTTTTACCCTAAAGGTGGTAACCCTGATACCTATATCTTTACTATGTAACAAATATAAGAAAAATGTGTGTAGCAAAGTGAAACGATAACAAAAACAAAAAAGTCGGAAATAGCTTTTGAAAAAAGATCTATTCGATTAATTTGTTATACAAAGATTTGATTTTGTACTTAAAACAATTGATGACTAATAAAAAACTCGTTTAAAATTAAAAACATACAGAATGTATATCCGGTGTAATGAAAATAATTTAATGACTAATACAATTCTCGTTTAAAACATACAGAAACTCTATCTGCCATTCTATAGATAACTAATCCATAAGCCTGTCATCGTCAGCATAGATCGTAAGGCGTCGGGTATTTCTGTATACTGCGAGGTATTGATAAACAAAATGAAGATTTTTCGCTTTAGAATCGAGTTTATTTGTAGTTTGTATTACTGCTGTTTACTGTCTGATATACTGGCTGTTAAAGATTAGCGACGAAATGAAAGGAAATGGTGATAGACTCTGTACTGAGTCGTCTAGGTAGGTACCACCGCAGTCCCATTAACTTCCCGTGAAACAGGAGTGTTATGCACTTTTGTGTTTCGGGATGAGGGCACTGTAGCTAGTAAATTACCGGGTACAAGAGATCTAACATCTGTTGTCTCTGGACACGGGCGCAGTGCGGTATTGACGGATAATTATTCTATCTGTCTATCAGTTGTTGGTCTCCTTCAATGCCGCTCTGTCATGGTCAGGCGTATCACTTACCATCAGGTGAGCGTCCAGATCCTCCTATACACTTATACCATAAAACAAATGTGAGAATTTTTGGCGAATGTGTTTTGAAAAGGAACTTATATTAAAGCGACTGATTTAACAGGTTTTGGCATCCTTAAAAAATTTTTTCATCATCAACTTCAAATTTACAATGACCCGTGAATGATTTACAATATCGTATAACAGTGGAGTAGTGGGACATACACAAGGGTTCCGAGTTCGATCCCCGGCAAAACAAACATTTTGTGTGCATGAACATGTGTGCTTGTAATGGTCTGGGTGTTTATATGTATAATATGTATGTATTTACAGATAAAATGTATTATAAGTATATTGTATCAGTTATTTAGTACCCTAACTACAAGCTTCTCGCTTAACATGGGGCTAAATGGAGAAGTGTGAATGTCAGTGGATATTTATTTATTACTAGCTTTTGCCCGCGGCTTCGCTCGCATCAAATTTGGGATAACACGGTACCACTTCATTTAAATTATAATTATTTGGATAATAAGATATATATATTTCATAGGAATCCATCGTCCAACTTTAAAGGTTTCGGGGTCAATTTCAGATTTTTTTAGCAAAAAATATGTTATAGTGAGCTAAACCTTAAAAGATAGACATATGCTGTCGCGGACTTTTTGTAGACCTTTAAAAGGAGAACAATACTCTCATACATGACTTTTGTGAAACTTTAACCGTTTACTCAGCGTACTCAGCGGTAAAAAATACCCCCGATTTTGAAACATGCTTCTCCGCTTCTATTGCTCGTAGCGTAATGATTTATAGCCTATAGCCTTCCTCGATAAATAAGCTATCTAACAATGAAAGAATTTTCCAAATCGAACCAGTAGTTCCTGAGATTAGCGCGTTCAAACAAACAAACAAACTCTTCAGCTTTATATATTAGTATAGATTAGAAAAGAACGCAAGAACCTAACGCTCTAGAAGTATTTCCGGTAAATTGATTCCATAGTTTTGTCGTGAGTAGAACTTTATTTCCATTCAGTAAATACATGAATGTGTGTTCAATTACATATATAGTATAGTGACGTCATTCTGCACCTAAATGGGGAGAGTGTACAAACAAATAATAGGGAACACAAGTTGTTTGGAGTGTCGGGTTTCTTCGCTCTTAGAGTGGGTACCAGTACACATGTTTTAATACGTCATAGGATGGTGACGTCACTCAATGTTTATTTATTAATAACTTAGATATACAATACACTTTTTCTTTTCTTTTTTATTAAAAATTTAAGTGCGTTTGATTGGCATCTCACCTGATGGAAAGTGACGATGCAGCCTAAGATGTATCACGCTAACTCAAAATAATAATAAATAAATATCCACTGACATTCACACAGCGCTTTCTAGTCCCAAGTTAATCGTGAAGCCTGTACTATGGCTACTAAACAACGTATAAACATACTTATATTTTTTTTGTAAACACATACATATTGTACATAGCAAACACCCAGACCATTACAAACAGACATGTTCATGCACACAAATATTTGTCCTGCCCGGGGATCGAACCTGGAACCCTAGGTGTTGCAGCCGAAGTCTCAACCGCTACACCAAATGAGTCGACAACAACCGAACTGACTTATGACATAAAAACACTATGTGATATTGTATGTTAACATCGTATCAAATAGTTAAATTAATCTTGAATCACAATAATATACCACGTAAACGCTATTTCAGATCATCGCATAAATTGTTTACTTTACATGTCTGGAGCAGGGTTGCCACACTAACGAGGTTCCTCGTACAAATACGAGATTTGTGGTCTTCCGTACGAGGTACGAGGACACTATCAACCTCATACAATTATGTACGAAATTTTCCAATATGACCATGCTACATATTAAAAACTAGTGACATCTATCAGAACTTGAACTTTTACACAAAAAATCATTGTCTACAGTAGCTATGTCAACTGGGAAAACCACGATTAATAAAACATTTGGTCCTCCGCGATAATCCTCTCTATCACATAGTGATGTTTTTCTTTAGTAAGAAGCTGGCAAATGTTTATTTTATTTAGTATTTTAAATGGTGAAAGCGTTTTTTTTAGATGTACGAGGTTCGAAAGTCAAAGTACGAGATTTTTACGAGGTTTGTACGAGGAATTTTGTTTCGGGGTTGGCAACACTTGTCTGGAGTAATGTTTACGATTAACAAATCGAGTTGAGACTGTATAATTTTAGTGTTGAACCTATTAAACTAACCAATTGGGTGCTCATAGTTATTTCTGTCAGAATTTTACGGCTTTATAAAATGAACAGTTCCACATAATGGTTACAAATCAATCTATCGGTTAATGCGTACATAGATGTAATCAAGTTACGATTGCTTCATGATTTTTAGTTATCATCTGTATCATTTTATTCTTACACATTGAAATAATTTTGCCATACGTATAGTTAGCGAATATACTCACGAGGCAAATAACTCAAACTCAAAATATCTATATTCAAGTTTATATTTTACAGATACTTTTGGATCGTCAATTGTTATTTTTATATTTTTTACTATCGACCCGCCCCGGCTTTGCATAGGTGCAATGCTGATACTAAAAACACTACAGAAAATTTGTGAACGTTGTATTAAAAACATCATGTTGATAAATCTCGTAGGATTGTGTTTGCAATATAAATCACATCCGAAACCCAAAAATAACTATTTGACCACTATTTAACGGATGTTTTCATACACAGAGTGGCTCCAATAAATAAAGCTTATCTTGTCCCTTGGGGGCCCAGCATGAACCATGTTTAGTGGAAACTATTAAGCTAATCATTTTTTAGGGGCCGAGGCTCGAGAGTAGACTAACGTTACACACTATTAAGTCTACTCTCATCCCCTCGTTGGCCCCAAATAAATAAAGTGCATCTCGTCCCCTGACGGCCCATTATGAAGCATGCTAAAGGGTTAAGTGGAAACTATTAAGCTTCTCTTAAGAAGAGGGTCCAAAAATGGACTAAACCTTTTACACATCATCGTTGTTACAACTTAAATGGTCCACTGCTGAAAGAAGGCTTCCCTATTGACTTTCACGTGAACCAATCCCCATTACACAACTTTACGGCACAAAACATAAGTCCGTTAATTTTGGTTTGGCTTAGCTAAATAACTGACAAATTAATAACTCGAAACTTTTGCACAAACTATGAGATTGAATTAAATCTGAAGATTATATATATATATAAATATATATATATTTTTTTTTCAGATTTATTTCAGATTTTCCTTGCAGGAAAAATCTGAAATAAATTAACAAAATACATTTAAGTTCACAGATACGGAATTTAACAAACAAGAAAGTCCATAATAACGGACATCAGTACATGAAATTCTATCAATTAATTACTTCCAAAACCTTCAACCAACAATAATTCCAATCAGTAATGCTTGACAAGGCGTGGCAGACATTACGTTTAACTTCCGGTTAATTTATGCGCATAATAACATATTTGCGTATACGGTAATGACTGTGAGATTATGAATGATTGAATCTAGCAATAATCGTAGCCTTTATCGAGAAATAATACAAAGTAATTATTTACTCTTATTTTTTGAGCGTTTAATTTTGAACACTGCGTGATTCAGGGGTTTGAATCCCATAAAGGTCACTTTGTGCGACCTTTCTCATTATGGTTAGAATATTGCAAGCTGGATCGCCCGATTATCTATATCTAACGTTACGCGAGCGAAGCCGCGGGCAAAAGCTAGTCTGAAAATAAAGATCTCTGAGTCCATTCTTCAAAAGTTCCATGCACATTAAAACGCGATGCCGACTATTATTTTAATAATTGAGTTAATTATATTCTGCATAACAGACAAGGCGATATTAAATCCAACTAAGTACCTCGAAACAACCGAAGTTTAGAAAGAAAATAAGGCAGCTAAGTAAGTATTATCGAGACGAATAAAAAAAAATATTATATTAAAAATATAGAGATTCGCTCAATTAATTGTTTTCTGAAATAAAATTAACAATTAAATGATGCTATTAAAATTATATATTTAGCTGGATTGCAATTTTAATATTAATTAATCCGTGAATAAAAACTCCATTAACGCGTCACACATCATTGCGCGGTACAATTAAAATCTCTGTGATAATTATTTCTCATTCATTTTTCACTTTGATTCATTTTCTAAAGCCTCTGTTTGTTGTCATTCTATTTTTATAAAGAGTAATAGCTGGGTCCTTGGAATCGTAAGAATTTTTAATGTTTTACAAAATAAGTTAAAAAAAGTCTGAAAATATATGAGTCCATGCTTCAGTAGTTCCATACAAGTTAAACTGCGGTGCCGATAATTATTTTAATAATTGGGTCTATCATCATCATCATCATCAGCTTATTAAACGTCCCCACGAGGGCACGAGCCTACCCGAATAGGGTGATTAGGCTTAGTCGTCCCGGGCCGTGCGGATTGGACGACTTCCACACAACTTCGAATATCTTCGTAGTAGTGCTGAAGTGTCCTCACGATTTTTCCTTCACCGTAAGAACGTTGGTAACGTACATATATTTTCGAAAAATTCGAAAACACATTGGTACGTGTTGGATTTGAACCTCAGCCCTGGTAGGAAGGCACAGTCCACACCACTGAGCCACCGACGCTCTTTGTCTATAATACTCCTAAAGGCAAGCCGATTTAAATGCAAATAACTACTCGAATCAACCGAAATTAAGATGAAAATAAGGCAATTAAGTAAGTATTATTAGGCAAATAAATAAAATAAATATTACATTAAATATAGAGATTTCCTCATTTGATTGTTTCTGAAATAAAATGCTATTGAAATAAATATATTGCTTGATTGCAATTATAATGTTAATTAATCCGTAAATAAAAACTCCATTAACGCGTCATACATCATTGCGCGGTACAAATTAAATCTGTGCGTTAATTATTTCTCATTCATTTCACTTTGATTCATTTTCTGATGTCTCTGTTGTTGTCATTTCTATTTTTATAAAAGAAGTAAAAACTGAGTCCTGGAATATTAAGAATTATTAATTCTAGAAATATGTTAATAACAACCATGTGCGAACTGTCAAAAAAAGTCTATTTTTAAAGTACATCAATTGATAAAAATGTAGTCTTCGTTGTCAACGTTTCAGATCATCCACACCGGAGTAGAATAAATGTTTAATAAAAAGGTATATGAAATAACGCGTAGAATTCTTTGAAAAACAATCATCATCATCAGCTCATTAAACGTCCCCACCGAGGGGCACGAGCCTACCCGTATAGGGTGATTAGGCCTTAGTCGTCCACGCGGGCCCAGTGCGGATTGGACGACTTCACACACAACCTTTGAATCTCTTCGCAGGCGTGCATGAAGGTTTCCTCACGATGTTTTCCTTCACCGTAAGAGCGTCGGATAACGTACATATATTTTCGAAAATTCGAAAATACATTGTTACGTGTCGGGATTTGAACCTCAGCCCTCCCGGTAGGAAGGCGACAGTCCACACCACTGAGCCACCGACGCTCTTGAAAAACAATAAATGGTAATAATACATTAGATAGTCTATACTAATTTCAAATGCGTGCGTGTGTGTGTGTGAGGTAAATGGAGGTAAAATAGAGCAACAAATTGACGCTTTTTTCGAACTGACTATAATGCGTGATTTTTAAGTGAAGTTAAAGGGATGTCAAGTGACATCGTCTACTTTTTGTCTCGTTTTAGCCCCTCTTTTAGGAATCAGGAAATGGCTACTCGCTATCTCGAATTTAACGTGAGCAAAGCTGTATGCAGAAGCTAGTTATCTATAAAATGACTTTCAGGTAAACATAAACCTTGTAATACGTGTAAAAACACAATGAAATACGCTCTCTTTTGATCCAAAACATGTTATAATCCCGTTCGCGGGCGAAGGTACAATATGTTTTTAAATAGGCATGAGAATAGGGTTGGCACTGGGCAATTTAACATGCACTTTTTATTTAAAAAATTCTCAAATTTCTTAACATCAGCATTGGGGAGCCCGATGGCCTAACGGCTAATAAGTTACATACTTTTAAAATACTATTTTCATGATTGATGAATTAAGAAGGTGTTTTAGTTCCCTTCCAACTTTTTATTCAACCTTCCGCAGTCCACTGCTGGACATTCATGTTCCTGTTTTGCCCTATATCGTATTTCTCCGGCATTTAAGAAGTTTTCTAAGACGATGTTTCCCCTTTAGAACTTGACTGCTCCACCAGCCATTATTCCTGTGATATCCAACTTACTGAGTACGCGAGATATTTGGTTACTTTAGCTATGTTAAGGATACCCATTTGTGATGTTATCCCTTGAAGAGTGTGTCCATGTCTCGGCTATGTATTACGATATCATGGCTCAATCTCTAGGTCTTGCGAAATCTTTTAATGATATTTTCTAGTTAAATGACAATAATCCCAGGTCTACCAGTCTGTCCATTAAATCTTTGTCTTGTGGACAGCAAAGGTGTGCTTTCAAAATAATTGCATGGATTTCTTCGTCGTCTTTAACCCCAGTTTTGATTTTGAGGAGTATAATTTATAGCGGAGCATTACTTGGGAAGATTTATTAGGCTGTGGCACGTATAATAAACGGTCTGAGTCCTTCATACATTTTAGTTCGGTTTTTGCATGAATATTTTTTCATACATTGTACCTTCTATGTTATCGACAAGACAATCCCAAAGTCTGGCCAATCAGTAAGCAAAAACATAAGATAAGCTAAGACTACGTAGATAGGATCACAAGTACTAAATTCTTAGTAAAAAACAAATCGAAACTCATGAAAATACAACACATTAAGCACTTTGTGATAAAGTATATGATTTAAGAAATGTATGCATAGCACATTATAAACGTCCTGTCCTGAAAAAACAGTAAGATTATTTGTATTTTTTTGGATGAGTATATATTATACACAGTTTTTTTACGAGGCAGTGCTTAATTCTCGTGAAAAACCTGTAACTTTGTTTTGTATTTTTCTTAAATGTTAAAGTAATGGACAAAAAGTGACAACCCTATGAATGGGTGATAGATACACAGCACAAAAACACGTAAAACTCAAGCGCGTACACTCGACCTAAACTCAGTTTAGAGTTGAATATCGTGTGTGAAATTGGTTTCTTGTCACGGCTTTGTCACAAATGTCGTCAAGTCGTTTATACGATCTACTTGGTTTGGTGCTCCATAAAATAGTTATGGCTCTACTTTTAACAGAAAAACACTGGCAAAACAGTTGTATTTTCTTCTGGTCGAAAAGGAGAGTAATATTTAGTGATAGCGTTTGGTTTGACTAGACAAATAATAACATAATTTTTATTAAGGTTGTTAAAAGATTGGTGCTTATTTACGACTTTCAATGTTAGACTAATTGAAACGTAATATTGAAAGTTGGCTATTGGATCCAAATATAATAAGATACGAGTAACAAAGACTCGTATATTGCAAAAGTTAGTTATAAATAATTACATTTTATTGCTGTTTGCTGATGTAATGTTAGAATTATTAATGTTTATTTTTCAACTTTTTTACTAAAGCGTCTGTCAGGACCATGAAAATTGCGTTTCTTCCAATGCGTGCAATGGTTTTTCTTTTCAGACAATCCATCCGCAATGTACTGACTCATCATGAGTTTTTGTCAGACAGTGGGCCGATGAAATCCGGGTAGACCTGGTCACACAGGTATTCCCGAATTACATAGCTATAGAGGCTATATACTAAATAAATCTGAAATAAAACTAAACCTGTAAAATCATAATTAGACCGTGTGAGCATCCAGATTTAAGAACAATCTTGTAATTTTTCACCACTAACCAATTTTCTTTTTGTTACAGATTTTCGTCACTATGAACCAGTAAGAACATTTTGCGACAATGGATCCAACAGATGACGAGTTCTATAGTATATGCTTGAACCTAACAAACGAAGAAGCCAGCCTAGGCGGCTGCAATTACAGTAGCGAATACGAAAATGGAGAATTACTTGAAAAAGTCGTTTCCAGAGTTGTGCCCATTTTCTTCGGATTCATCGGTATTGTGGGACTGGTTGGCAATGCATTGGTCGTTTTGGTGGTAGCAGCGAACCCTGGCATGAGATCTACTACGAACCTGCTCATCATAAATCTGGCTGTAGCTGATTTGCTCTTTGTTATCTTCTGCGTTCCGTTCACTGCAACCGACTACGTCATGCCCCGATGGCCTTTCGGAGATTGGTGGTGCAAAGTTGTCCAGTATTTCATTGTTGTCACCGCTCATGCATCAGTATACACACTTGTTTTAATGTCCTTAGATAGATTCATGGCTGTAGTCCACCCAATCGCATCAATGTCGATAAGAACAGAAAGGAACGCTCTGCTTGCGATTGCTTTAATATGGGTGGTGATACTGACGACGGCGATACCAGTTGGCATCTGCCACGGGGAAAGAGAGTACGCATACTACCACAGAAATCACTCGTCCTGTGTGTTTTTAGAGGAGCAAGGGTACAGCAAACTGGGCTTCCAGATGTCGTTTTTCCTGTCATCTTACGTTATACCACTAGCGTTGATCAGTATTTTGTATATGTGTATGCTGACAAGACTGTGGAAGAGTGCCCCCGGTGGGAGGGTGTCAGCAGAGAGCAGAAGAGGCAGGAAGAAGGTGACAAGAATGGTGGTGGTGGTAGTTGTGGTGTTTGCTGTATGTTGGTGTCCAATACAGGTAATTAAATATCATAATGTTTAGCTAAGTATTTATTTCTAGGCTCCAATTTAGGTGTATGTAGAAGCCAATCTCAGTCTATGATGATGTTTTTGAACAAATTAGGTTCTAATAAGGCACCTTACATTGGATAGAAGTCATCAATAATGTGAGAGGCATTTTTTCTGCAGTCATAATAAATGTCTTAGATTTAAGATAGCAACGTTATATATTTTTTTGTTCTTTATGAGACCAATTTTGGAAAAGCAGAGCAGACTCGCGTAGCTCAGAGGCTAGTTACTTTATGGAGAATATTGGGGGGTAGGTATTCGGATGAGGAGTTGTTAAAAAAATGAGAAACTATAACATTAATTTAGAAAAGTTAAAATTCCGTTATAAAAGTATTTTTAATTTGTCTGCTAAACTATATAATATTGAATAGCTTTTGTAGTAATCATAAGCACTCTGAGATACTTTAAAAGGCGAGTAGGACGCTCATTTCAAAGAGGCTTAATCTTCAAATTTATAAATGCTATTTTGATCTCTTCAATACTAGTGTGGCTTCGGCGATGAGTGCTATGAGAAGGATTTTTTTGAAAATACCCAAATTTGAGTAATTTCTTGTGTTGATTTTGTGTTGGCTCATTTGTTGTATTTTAATTGTTTAGTCTTATTAAGCATTCGGGTGTTCTATACAATCTTTATTAGTGAGGACCTATAATTGGCTACCTGTTGTTATTTGTGTATATTTTTGTTTTATTGCTGTTGGTCCTCCTATGAAATAAATAAATAATCCTACTTTAAAATGATTCTTAATTTTCCTAAGATCCTACTTATTTATTATAGCAATTAACGAACGTAATAACAGTGTTTTATGATTTTTACCTATTGAATCAAAAAAAATCTTACGGATAAAATAGATCTTGAAACGAATATTTTAAAGGATTGTAATATTATCCGACTTTTTGATTGTGGTCACGGGCAGACCAAAAGTCTTGGTACCAAACTCTCCGGTAGGACTAGGATTAATAATAAATATTTTAAAAGCGTTTTTATTGACGCGATATATTTCGTATGAAATACACTCCCTTAACATCAGGAAGAAGAATTTCATGGAACCGTTTTTAAGTAAAATATAGCCTTAAACTTTATTTTAATATTTTATGAGCAAACTTTTTATCAACAAACTCGTTAGCTTCGTGTAAGATATTCGCAAACGAAACGTTCAAAGTTTATTTTATTTGGTTTTCATACCGAAAATATATTTTTTAACATTTTGCTTCTTTTGAAATGTGGTATTTGCTTTTGCATATAATATATAGGAAATATGTAAAGACCCGTATTATAATGAAGTACAAACTAAGTTTCAAGCAATCTATTCATTTAATATTGGTAGGTATTTGACATAAAATTAATACTATTTGATTCAAAGTCAAAGTCAAAAACATTTATTTTAAATTAGGCTTACAAAAAGCACTTATGAACGTCAAAAAATAAACAAAAATATAATAAAAAACGATTAAAATACTAAACTAAAAATATGAGTTTTCATGCTTTAAAAAAAAGCGCTTCAGCGGTTTGGCCTGTTGAGAATATTCTATATTGTTTGTACCTATAAATTATATCTACCAAATTTATGTATTTGGTTCTGGTGCTTAATAAATTAATTGCTTAACATATTATTTTATATAATGCAGTAAATAGTTTTTAATACCTTAAATTCAAAAATAAACTTTTGTAATTAATATCATCCAGATACACTTATTGTGTTTGATTTCCGTTATACTTTAGAAATATTGGATCGACTCGATTTCAGTTTTGAGGCTATCTTATTAAACAAGCCAGCAAATTTAGTATGGAAGCTGCTGGAAAAGTTGTTCCAGAAATTTTTTACTTCTTCATTTAAAAAATAATAGGTTTTCATAATACATTGAGTTCTACATCACTACATATTATAAAACAAAGTCACTTTTTTTTGTCCCTTTATCCCTATGTGCGCTTATATCTTTAAAACTACGTAACGGATTTTTATGCAGTTTTTTAATTTAATAGATGGAGTGATTCAAGTGAAAGGTCTGTATGTATACTAACATCCAATAAATAGTGGAGAAATATTGTTATTTTAGAGGTTTCTAATGTAAAGAAGTAAATAATTGCATTTTTTCCTTTTACATTTTAAAAGCAAGCTGAACCCTACAGGATTTATCAAAATAATGTACACATTGAAATGCTTCAATGCCCATGCGGGCGGGTCGCTAATTTTGCTATAAATCACACTAAACTATGCAGATAACAACTCCAGAGCCAAATTAATCCAACATTGGTTTAATGTCGTAAACGTTGCTAGTTCCCTAACACAATTCCATTAATAAACTATTAAAGGACTTAAACTAGCTTTATAAATAAACGAGCATTGTTTAAAATGCAAATAAGCAGTTTGGAAGCATTGTTTACCCAAACGACCCTGGCTGAATGAATGCTCTTAATTTCGAAGGCTTGAGACGTACAGACCAGCAGAATTAGCAATTTGTGTAAATGAATACTAATATAAAGTAGAAATGTAATTGTGAATTGAACCCGAAGTCCGGTAATTCAGAAGGATAACAATTGTAAAGACGACTGCGTAGTATATAAATAAGCCATTTAGCCTCAAACTAAGCATTAGACTTTTATACTTTTTTTTGTATATACATAAATGTTATACATATAAACACCTACTTTATGCTTTTTTGTATGTACAAATCCATAATGACCATACGCCAATTGGACACTTTAAAGCCTTTGAAGCTTTAAAATATATATAATAAATAGTTGCTCTTATCTTTTTTGGTCCATCTCAGCAAGCTCTTCTGATGACTGCCACGATGATCAGCAAAACAAATATGAGAAATATACTCTCCATAGACGTTGACGCCTCGTTCAGACCACTCCAGCAGGGTCTTAAAGACATCCTCCAATGCGTTTGTGAACAGTTTCGGAGATATAATATCCCCTATTACACACGACTCAATTAGATGGGTTTTGTTCGCTGGTCTTGGATTTGAACGTCATCGTCGCTGTGTTAGGGAGACACTTCATCACCTCGATATATCATCGCCACTCAATACAGCATCGCTGAAGAGCCTCCAGAACAGCCCAGGTTTCTATGGAGTCGAAGGCTTTCTCGTAGTCCACAAATGCCATACACAGCGGCTGGTTATACTATTAGGTCTTCTGTATAAGCTGCCGAACAGTATGGATGTGGTCCACGATGCTGTAGCCTTTTATAGCGTGGTACGAAAGTAAAAAACATAAACTTATGATTTTGCCCTTCATCCCCTAAAATGGGGGGTGTGGAATTATGTACGAAATATTCACCAATTTTATATATTGGGTCATCATAGTTTACACAGGATTGTAGACAGTAACTAAAACACCTTGTCATAAGTATTTAATAAAAAAATACCTTTATAAGACTACAAAATAAACCCTAGCAACTTACAAAAAGTTCTGAAATCCCACCAAAAACGTAAAATGACTTGTGCACCATTTACGGGCAGGCTCGTGCCCATCGGTGGAGACATATATGAGCTAATGATGATGATGATTGCGTCCTTAGCAACAAATACGAGCTGATACCAATTTTTTTCCACCAGGTAGGCTGTCTATTCAGTAAACTTTTTAGGAATGCCTACCGCTTCAAAGCATAAGAAGCAATATAGTCATTAATTATACAAAATATACCCTATTATCTCGAATAACATATATCCGAAAATATCAACAAAGCACCGTCGTTTACTAGGAGGTTAGTCGTCGTTACGGAAATCTCCACGATCCCTAATAATTTATCCCTTCCTTGAACACATCAATAATGTAATCCTAAATTAAGCATCGCTTGTATTTTGGTGTTTGAGTAACAGATTGGCCTAATTTCCTCCATTATATACATGGTTTCAGCACTAATGATGAGGTGGAGCGTGTGATGCTAAGGATTTTCCTGTGGCTTAGTTTCTTCGCGATAGACAGTGTTATATCTGAAGGCTTTGAACATTAAATATATGAAGATTAAATATAAAATCAAATCATATAATAATAATAAATATCCACTGGCATTCACACAGCGCACTCTAGCCCCAAGTTAAGCGTAAAGCCTGTATTATGGGTACTAAACAACGGATAAAAATACTAATATACATTTTTTTTGTAAATACATGCATATTATTCATAGAAAACACCCAGACCATTACACACATGTTCATGCCCGGGGATCCCGGAACCCTAGGTGTTAGCAGCCGACGTCTCAACCGCAACACCAAATGGGTCGTCAAATTCTTTTTAAATCAAATTTTACTAGTAGGTTCCATAAGAAAATAAATATATATAAAGTTCATTTTGACTTTTTATTACTTTACTAGTTACTGTCAACAATCAAATCACATAATTTATTAAATAGTTTTACGTTTGCCGAAATCACCTATGTAGCAGTAATTGCCTGTACCAAATTTTTATTTAACATAGATTGGATTACATTTACTTCCTTAGTATAAATAAATATCCACTGAAATTCACACAGCGCCATAGTTAAGCTTGAAGCCTGTAGTATGGGTACTAAACAACGGATATACATAGTTATATTTTTTTATTTATAAATAGATATTATACATAGAAACAACCAGACCAATACAAATAGAGATATAGTGTGTTTAATCAACTTCATCATTCTGAGAAGCTTTTATAGGATAGGCTATGTAATTTGAGATTGCGCTTTAATTTTTGCGCTTTAACTGTTTTTTCCTATAACAATTTATCTAATCTGCTTTCATAACGAATAAGACGCAATGCTAAGTTAAAGTATGTTGCTTATATTTGGGGTCAAATAAAGTTTTGTAAATGTCGGTGATTTTTTTTTGTTTGGAGCAGATCATAAGATCGTGTCTTTCCTAGGCGAAAGTTTGTAAGTGTGTATCATCATCATCAGCTCATTGTACGTCCCCACCGAGGGGCACGAGCCTACCCGTAGATAAAGGGTGTACAGATCTTAGTGGTCAACGCGGGACCAGTGCGGATTGACCGACTTCACGCATAAACACCTCTTCGCAGTTGCGCACGCCTACGAAGAGATGTTTTTCTGAATCTATTTATGTGCCACATCCATTATTATATAAATCATGACTGATGTATTTTCAAAGAAAACACCATTAAATTTGAGGAAATCTGATGTTATGGTTTGCTTAACACAGTACTCGTCAAAAGTTGGAAACTTAAATTTTTGGGGCGCAATAAAAAACTTTCCTATATAATTTGGACTTATTGTTACCTCAGACTTTTAACGGTTATTGTTTTAGAAGCTGTTTGTTACCAAAATGAGTTTGTTAATTCTGATGAAGTTTTGAAGCACTTTCTTGAGCTTGAATGGTTGTTTGTAGTTATCTAATGATGTAATGAAAGGAAAGTTATGTAGTCACTTTTATTACATCAAAAAGAATTTGAAACATTTCATCAACAACTCATATTTTTGCAGGTATTCAATTTGATTAATAAATAAATAAATAAATTTGAGCGTCGGTGGCTCAATGGTGCGGACTGTCGCCTTCCTACCGGGAGGACTGACGTTCAAATCCCGACACGTACCAATGTGTGTGTGGAAACCTTCATGCATGCCTGCGAAGAGATTCGAAGGTTGTGTGTGAAGTCGTCCAATCCGCACTGGGCCCGCGTGGACGACTAAGGCCTAATCACCCTATACGGGTAGGCTCGTGCCCCTCGGTGGGGACGTTTAATGAGCTGATGATGAATAAATAAATAATAATATCTGCTCATCAGTTGTTGGCGACGACCACTAGTGTTGTCGTTGGTCTCCTTCAATGCCGCTCTGTCATGGTCAGGCGTATCACTTACCATCAGGTGAGCGACGTGACGTGTTTACCTTGTAACATAAAATAACATACCGTCATATTTTTGTAAATACATAACATATATAAACAAAAATACAAAATAATGCCAATTTCAAACTAAACAGCAAAAATATTTTTTATGTTACGTAAACAGAAATGGTTAAATTATTCTTTCATAATTGTGAATTCTGAGTTGAACATCAAGTAAATATTGAAATTTATGCATATTTAAAAGTTTCCCAGTTTTCTTTCAAGTCGATATCGATAGATTGTTTATTTTATGATCTAAATGGATTTAATATTGACATTAATGAAATAAACTGGAGATTATTACAGCTTACTTTGGTAAGGTTTATAATAAGGACTATAATATTTTTAATAAAGACTAAAAGTAGAAATACTTTGTTAACGTAGCGAATATTCGGTTTAATAAAACTAACAGTTCTATTTATTTATTTATTAAATACTTTATTGCACTTTTAAAAACGAAATACAGAAAAAAAATACACATTAAGTAAAATGGGCGGCCTTATAGCACAAGGCGATCTCTTCCAGGCAACCTTAGTATGAAAATCATTTTCTTTAAATGTACCAAGTGGTAACAAAATATTTCAAAGGTTTATTTATTAAAATTAGATGGAGCATAAATAATATCCAGCTTCACAATCATTAAGGTTTAATGATGAAAAATGTAGATATCATTATTCTTAGTTATTAAAATTCAGCCAGACCATAATTACCAGTTCTGAGAAATGAGTCCTAATACGTCTTAATTAAGTCAAAGACTTGGATGAACCACGACGGTCGTGATAATTAAATTAAGAACTTTGTCAATGGTGAAATATATAAATGGTATCTTTGAAGCAATGTATGAGATTCAAATCGACAACCGAGATTCCGCCCCCGCCGGCGGGGGCCATCGTCGCGTATCCCTGTAGGTTCGCACAGTCCCTATTCGCGTAACCGGCATGTGCCGGGCCGCTTTTCTCCCCAAACATATGTTAGGCTACCAAGCCCCCCCCCCCCGCAACGCCCTAAGCCGAGGTTCGAGTCCCGTTCGGGGACGCCCTTAGGCTCGTTGTGTAAATTTTAAGGTTGAGAGCCATCTGCGCTCGCCACTTGCCCGGTGAAGCTGTAAAGGCCATCTGCGGCACAACAGCAGTAGTCAGTTCGGAAAAAAAATGTATGAGATATATTATTTTGTACTAAACCCATTTGTTGAAATCTTAACTCGTAAGGAAACGGTTTGACACGACCGCATAACTGACTGCACAGCTGCATAACTGTATTGTTCATATACTAAGAATTAAATTATCTTGTTATTTGTATATTTTTTCCTGATAGTATTTAGGTACCACTGCACTCCTAGATATCGTCAGTTCAAACAGGAGTGTTATGCAGTTTTGTGTTTCGGGATGAGGGCACTGTAGCTAGTGAAATTACCGGGTATAAGATACGTTACGTCTGTTGTCTCGGGTGACGGCGCAGTGCGGCATTGATGGAGATTAATAAATCAATGAGTTGTTGGTCCGCTCTGTCATGGTTAGGCGTATCACTTACCATTTAGTGAGCGTTCAAACCGTCCTGTACACTTATAATCTAAAATAGTTTCGTTAAGCTCGCAGCTCTGGCGACACGCGGCCATCGCGCTAAACAACATTATTTTTTTCAATGATGAATAAAAGTCGCCTAACTTTCCCTTATTCAATCAGCTACCTGTCAAAAAATTCCCGTCCAAATCGATCCAGCTATTTCAGAGATCTGAGAGCAAATAGACAGACGGATGACATATTTTTTTAATTTTGTATGTACTGTAGCTGATTTAATAAGAAAACACACAGGATACTTTTGTATTAGAAAAATAATCCAAAGTTGTACATCGAGGTGCGACGAACGAAGCGATTTTAGGTTATGATTTCCTGCAGGAGGATATCTTATAACGCGAACAACAGCTAGTGGATAAATAAAACCTAGACTGACTACGTAGGCTAGACGCAGGCTGGCTGATCAATTACAAAAGATCTTCTTTTAAAAGATATTATATTTGCAAAGAGAGTTGGTTCTCGCTTGAACTCCCCCATAATTAAATAGGAACATTGCCCGCTCAATTATTAATTTCCTTTTATCCTTTGACCGGCGGATACTTGTTATAAACGATTGTGTACAATCAGCTGTTAACTGAGATCGGACATACAAATCTCGGGATGGAACATTCCAGAATATTATTACCTGAAGTGAGGAAATTAATTTGGTGGATGAAAGACTATTATTACCTGAAGTGGTAAAATTAATTTGGTATATGAAATATTGCGTAGGTACCACAAATATCATTATAATCAGCTCAGTAAACGTCTCCACCGAGGGGCACGAGCCTACTCGTATAGGGTGTATAAGCCTTAGTCATCCACGCGGGCCCAGTGCGGTTTGGACGACTTCACGCACAACCTTTGAATCTCTTTGCAGGCGTGCGCATGTTTCACGATGTTTTCCTTCACCGTAAGAGCGTCTGATTTTCGAAAATTCGAAAACACATTGGTACGGAGCGGGATTTGAACATCAGCCCTCCCAAGCAAGGCAACAGTCCACACCATTGAGCCACCGACGCTCTAACATAAATATATTGTAAAATAATATGTTAGCAGGGTAACTGGGTTTCACCCAACAGTTTGGAAGTTACTACTAGAAAGCCATGTACAGGTAACATAATATGCTCAGAGTTGTAAGGTCTCTTCATAGTTGTGCGGGATAAATGGACGTATTTACGCAAAAAGGATCCAACCCACAAGGAGGTCAACAAAGAGTTAAGTATACCAAACTGGCCTCTGGGGTGTAAATTAGCCTTTAGTATAAATACCATCAAAAATATATACATATTTAACATATTAATCGATGGTAACGACCATCGATTGGCCACATGTATGGCCCTTGCGTTTTTAAGTTACTCAAAAACGACTCAGTCTCCTTGGATATAGAGAAATATCCATTCGAAAAGAATGACCTCAAACTAATATATCCGATTGAATCCAAAACACTTGAATCCTTTTTGATAATACACACTTATTAAACAATAACTAATGTGCAAATAAAACTGAAACTTTAATATCTCAAATGTGTAATTTTGTAGGTTGGATCCTTTTTGTGTAAATACGTCCAAATGTACACCAGGAAATCCTTCGTATGCAAATGTACATATAGGGATAATGAATATGATTCGATGTTAAAGTTCGACTCGAAGTTATTCCGTACTTCATTAACATTGACTATAGCAGAGTAGAATGCTATGATTAATAATTCAGCCTAAAATGTCCACTGCTGAACGAAGGCCTCCCCTAATGATTTCCACGCGGACCGATCCCTAGCAGTTGACATCCATCTGCTACCCGCCACCTTAACCAGGTCGGATTAATAATTATTATGATTTAATCAAGCATATAGAATGAATGGTAAGAGACCAATTGTTTCTATACAAATTTTTAAATAATTAAATGGACTCATGAGTAATATCAATCTAAGATGTCCCCGGTGGAATTCTCGTTACCACCCTTTATTTAAAGTCCCAGCAGTGTCCACTAATTATGCTGGAAAAATGCCCTTGCTGCGCTCCTGTCGTATTCACAATAATTATTTATTTCCAGGACGTTGACATATTCAATTCCACGATTGGCCAGTATAAAAGGGCTGTGGAAGATATTATATCTTTTGTATGTGTTTAAAGTTTATAATTATTTTTTTGTGAAGTATGTGATATGATCGTGGTAACTTTTAGGTTTTACTAATATTTTGAATAAGTGAAAACTTAACTGGTCTATGTAATATTTGTATGTGTTAGTAATTGTATTTGATGTACTGTATGTTTCCTTAAAATAAATAAATAAAATATGATGGATGAATGGATGACCTGGTTAAAGTGGCAATTAGCAGATGACATATAATATAAAAATAAATAAATAAAGCTCACGCCTTTGGTCCCAGAAGGTAGCAGAGATGATGAAACGCCACTTTGCACGGTCCTGACATACTTCCCTAGCTTCAATCATATCCATCAATCTTTCTACAAGCTCTTTATTCCTCTTACTTGGACCCCAGCCTTCTTAAGGACTTGACCAATTTGGTCAAGGTAAGTCCTTCTGGGTCGTCCCCTGCTCGTGTATCCTTTCACATTCGCATATATATATATATTATATATATATATAATATATATATATATATATATATATATATATATATCTAGATAACTGCTAGAGATCCGTCCGCGTGGAAATTATAAGGGTAGCCTTCGGCAGCCTTCAGCAGTGGACATTTTAGGCCGTAATGATGATGATAAATCATGCCTATAATCCAACGCCTGCCTCCGTGGTTCAGTATTATAAGCGACACGATTAAATCTCCTGTCAGATCCGGGGGTCGTGTGTGAAAATTGCAAATCCTGTGGGCAGTCCGCATAGTGAAAGACTGCAGGGCACAGGGCTTCCCGCACAGGCCCTATTCTGCTAAATAATGCGCTAATAAGATCGTAATTGTGTCTCAATGGTAAAATGTTACCCTCATCATCATCAGCTCATTAAACGTCCCCACCGAGAGGCACGAGTCTACCCGTATAGGGTGATTTACACTCATTGGTTCTGTTTTATGGTAGGATTTTTTTGATAACACCTTGACGACCCCATTGGTGTTGCGGTTGAGAGGTCGGCCGCAACACCAAGGGTTCCGGTTCGATCCCCGGCAGTACAAACATTTGTGTGCATGAACATGTTCTGTTTGTAATGGTCTGGGTGTTTCTATGTATAATATGTATGTATTACAAATAAAAAATGTATACATGTATGTTTATCCGTTGTTAGTACCATAATACAGGCTTTACGCTTAACTTGGGCTAGATGGCGCTGTGTGATTTGTCAGTAGATATTTATTATTTATATATTATTTATTTTATCGGATAATTCATTCTACTATACAAGTACCATTCCCACCATTAAAGTTGTACCATAATACCAAATTGACAGGTAAATAAATAAATATCCGTATATCACACAACGCCATAGCCTAAGTTAAGCGTGAAGCGTGTAGTATGGACTCAACGGATAAACACTTATATACTTTTTCATAGATATTAACCATAGAAAACACCCCGAACAAACAAACATGTTCATGCACACAAATGTTTGGACTGCCCGGGGATCGAATCCGGAGCTGTCATTTTGGAGACACATATTATGTATTAATGACAGTCCGTCCGTTTTTCTATACGTCCATGTTGATTTTATTTATTTTCCGCTTCAGTTATACTACTAAATAAATATAGACTAAAATAACATATCAACGATGATGACATGTTATTATACTCCAAATGTGAACCTTGATACTAATTTGGTCTATTCATACAACATTATTTAACTAGTAATCGCGGGGTTCTGACTATATTTCAGACTATTTGATTATATAGGAGTATGCCAATGATGTAAAAAAGTATGGATTCGTGATATGCTCACAAAACAATCGAAAAAAGTGTTCCGAATGCAGTGACAGTACACAGATTTCGAACACATTTACCTAAACAAAAGAGTAAAAACTGTACTCTCTTCGGCAGTTCGTTTTTGATTCACGGATGGCGTATCTACCTTTATATATCGACGGAGTATACAAGTTGACTCGACGAACTTCATACCGCCTTTTTAGGGTTCCGTAGCGACATGGAAAAAAACTAAACCTTATAGATTCGTCATGTCTGTTTGTCCGTCCGTATGTCACACCATTTTATCTCCGAATCTACTAGCACTACACTGTTCAAACTTTGCAATTATATGCATTCTGTGAACCGCTAAAGGTTTTGACAAAATTTATTTCATTGAACCCACACGTGTGAGGTATCAATGAGTAGGTTTTGAAAAATAATATTGGGTTTTTTATGTCATTTTTTAATAAATTTAATCGTTGAGTGAGAGAATCTTCTAAAGTTGAAAAAAATGTGTCATCCTCTCCCCCTCACTCTAACTTTTGAATATGAGTTGACCCTCCATGGGAGAGTTCGACTCGCACTTGGCATTTTTTACATTTTATCTCAAAGTGGACGTGACAGTCAGTTCACTTACCAAGTTACCGCCATCTCTTCAAACAATGTTATAATAATATAACTTTGCCTACTCTAGTACAAAAATGCTGACGTTTAATTCATTTATATATATTTTTATTGGTCGTCGTATTCTAAAGCTTAACGGTTGTAGCACGGGGGGAAACTTACACATTATCAATCATGTGAAAAGTATAGATTCGTGATATACTTACAAAACAATCGAAAAAGTGTTCAGAATGCAGCGATAGTACACATGCATATATTTCGAATGTCATCATCATCATCATCAGCTCATTAAACGTCCCCACCGAGGGGCACGAGCCTACCCGTATAGGGTGATTAGGCCTTAGTCGTCACGCGGGCCGTGCGGATTGGACGACTTCACACACAACCTTCGAATCTTCGCAGGCGTGCATGAAGGTTTCCTCACGATGTTTCCTTCACCGTAAGAGCGTCGGATAACGTACATATATTTTTCGAAAATTCGAAAATACATTGGTACGTGTCGGGATTTGAACCTCAGCCCTCCCGGTAGGAAGGCGACAGTCCACACCACTGAGCCACCGACGCTCTATATATATGTAAATTAATAAAATTGTAAATTTCGAATGTTTTTTTTGTGTGTTTCTTAATTTAATTTAATTGTATTTTATTATGTATTAATTTATATAAATTGATTATCTTATTGAAATTTTATATATTTTAATAAATGAATTGATTATTTTATTTTAATTTGATTTAAGTAACGAATTGTTGTGATGGCGTATTATTATATAAATTTAAGTTTAAATGATTAAAAACATGTAATTTGTTTATTAAATGTTTAAATGTTGTAATGCCTTGACAGGGTCATGTTGCAGAATGTATATTTTACCAATTTAAGAACTTTATGTAACCAACATGAGCAATAAAGGAAATATGAATGAGCGTACACTTACCTACCTAAACAAACAGCCTACAACTGTATTCTCTTTGGCGGTTCGTTTTTGAGGCACGGGTGGCGTATCTACCATTATATATACAGAATATCATTGCACACAATGCATGAATATATTGTCTACGCGCGTGTTACGTTCGAGCGTATAACAAACATTTGTTATTTCTATTTCAGATCATCCTGCTGGTGAAAGCGTTGGACGCTTACAACATCACGTACTTCACAGTGACGGCACAGATAGTGTCCCACGTGCTGGCCTACATGAACAGCTGCGTGAACCCCGTGCTGTACGCGTTCCTCTCCGAAAACTTCAGGGTCGCCTTCAGGAAGGTTCGTATAAATATATAAATAATAATTAAATATCCACTGACATTCACACAGCGCCATCTAGCCCCAAGTTAAGCGTTAAGCCCTGTATTATGGGTACTAAACAACGGATAAATATATTAATATACATATTTATATTGTAAAAACATTTCATACATAGAAAATACCCAAACTATTACGAACAGACATGTTCATGCACACAAATGTTTGTACTGCCTGGCTATCGAACCCGGAACCCTTGGAGTGGACGTCTCGATCATTACAAATGGGTCGTCGTATGTTGTCTAGATTTAGTATTACTTGACGACCCATTTGGGGTTATGGTTGAGAAGTCGGCTATTACACCAAGTGTTCCGGGATCAATCCCCGGGCAGTACCTACAAACATGTGTGCATGAACATGACCTGCTTTTCTCTCTCTTCAACCTATTGCAGTCCACTGCTGGACATAGGTCTCCCTCATTTTGCGCCAGACATCCCGGTCCTCCGCCTTTCTCATCCAGCTTCCACCAGCGACCTTTCGCAAGTCGTCGGTCCATCGGGCCGGAGGGCGTCCTACGCTACGCTTGCCAAGACGCGGTCTCCACACCAGAACTCGTCTGCTCCAACGACCATCGGTTCTGCGACATACGTGACCAGCCCACTGCCACTTCAACTTGCTGATCCGGCGGGCTATGTCGGTAACTTTAGTTCTCTTGCGGATTAAATCATGACCTGCTTATAATTAGGAAAATTCGAAATCACATTTGTACGTGGCGAGATTTGAACCTGCGCCCTCCCAGTAGGAAGGTAACAGTCCACACCATTGAGCCACCCTTGCCACTGATTGAGCGCCCTTTTAGGTAATGTTTGACTGCGGGAGAATATAATCTTATAACGCGGGCAATACCGCGGGAATCAACTAGTTATTAAATAAATAAAAATACAACAAAATTTTTGGTCTTTCAAATACAATGGTCAACCAGATCCGTAAAAATCTAACATGAAACAGAACCTAAAATAACACTATATACTTTCTTGCACACTAAAAATAACCCTTTGATCTTGATTGAAGTCTCGAACACGTCATAGGATATGAGTGAAGTCCGTTTTGTATATAAATGTATTTCAAAACATGTTTCTTGGAAAAACGATGCTCTTTGAAATGTAAAAGGAATATTTCATTATATGTGGGAGACAGTACAGCTTCTGAGAGTATGTGACTCCTTAGTTCTTTTGACGGCCAATTTGGTGTAATGAGACGTCGGATACTTCACCATGGGTCCTAAGTTCGATCTCCGGGCAGTACAAAAATTTGTGTGCATCTGCTTGTATTGGTCTGTTGCCTTGCTAGGTGTCCTGGACACCTGAAAACGCTAGTTTTAAGCGCAATGCGTCCTGATTTCCATTTGTAGGTACGTATTTTTCTTAATAACATCACTGTGAAATTTAAAAAAACACCTCACAATACCTTTTTTGTCCCGACCTACATTCTTCAATTCCGATTTTTTGACGTCATGTGTCGATTTAAAACAAATCGTACCCGACAACACTGCTTAGAACCCATAGAAAGTATAAGTTGCTTAAATTCGGGCTAGGTAAATAATAAATAATAATAAATAAATATTTATTGGCAGTAACAAAAATAATCATAAAACTTTATTGTTTCACAGAGGTTTTACGTAAAAAGATTAAAATTGCCAACCAAAGACAAAGACAATATTGCTAGGTATTAACGAAACAAAAAAATCACTTACAAGATAAACAAAAATAATTCAAATATATACATATTTACAAAAATATTATATATTTGAATATATTTTCATAGTTAATGTAGCTAACAAAAATTAGCTACATTAACAGAGTAAGTGTCCAGTGTCCCCTTTTAAGCTTCTAATTGCCTGTATCAGGGTACACTGCTCCGAAGGTCGGTAAAATTATATAGCTTATTATTACATAATTCAAAAGTAAAATGGTAAACAACAAAAATAATATCACTAAAATTACAACCATGAACAAGATACAACAAACTTCTATAATGTGACTTAAAACTATTCAAACATTTATGTGTGTGTGTATATATGTGTAGCTGAGTGTGTGTGCGTACGTGTGTGTTTGTGTATATGTAGGTGTGTAGGTATATTAGTCTAATTCAGGAGTGCCTCAACTTCATCATAACTTTTTGTTACCAACCATCATCATCATCATCAGCTCATTAAACGTCCCCAACGAGGGGCACGAGCCTACCCGTATAGGGTGATTAGGCCTTAGTCGTCCACGCGGGCCCAGTGCGGATTGGACGACTTCACACACAACCTTCGAATCTCTTCGCAGGCGTGCATGAAGGTTTCCTCACGATGTTTTCCTTCACCGTAAGAGCGTCGGGTAACGTACATATATTTTTCGAAAATTCGAAAATACATTGGTACGTGTCGGGATTTGAACCGCAGCCTCCCGGTAGGAAGGCGACAGTCCACACCACTGAGCACCGACGCTCATCATCATCATTTTTTTCATCATTTGTTACCAACCATTCTGAGATAATTCTCCTGCATTCATGATATGGCGCTCTACGTATATTTTTATCTTTATCAATGATGTTGAATATTCAATGGACCTTTTTATTTGCCTATTAGCAAACTCCGTATTATTAGCAAACTGCGTAGGTGACACGACATAGATCTCTACGAATATTAATTTTAATTATTTAATCCGAATTCAATACGCTGAGTTGTAAAGATAGAGTGGTTTTAGTTCAAACAACTGTTGAATTAGACATACAGTTGGATGCCGGCGTTCAAAAAACGGCCTAGGCATCCAATTCGATGGCTAATTAACCAGATGACTGCGACTATACACTGGTTAACTTCCACCATATTTGGACTAAACGTTTTGCGCCCATATTCACTATGTACCGTGGTTGTAGTCAGAAGTATTTTCAGTTAAATACTTCTGATTACAAATAACTAGATTTCAAGCCCTTTGTTAAACTTCTCCCNTTCAGATCATCCTGCTGGTGAAAGCGTTGGACGCTTACAACATCACGTACTTCACAGTGACGGCACAGATAGTGTCCCACGTGCTGGCCTACATGAACAGCTGCGTGAACCCCGTGCTGTACGCGTTCCTCTCCGAAAACTTCAGGGTCGCCTTCAGGAAGGTTCGTATAAATATATAAATAATAATTAAATATCCACTGACATTCACACAGCGCCATCTAGCCCCAAGTTAAGCGTTAAGCCTGTATTATGGGTACTAAACAACGGATTAATATATTAATATACATATTTATATTGTAAAAACATTTCATACATAGAAAATACCCAAACTATTACGAACAGACATGTTCATGCACACAAATGTTTGTACTGCCTGGCTATCGAACCCGGTCATTACAAATGGGTCGTCGTATGTTGTCTAGATTTAGTATTACTTGACGACCCATTTGGGGTTATGGTTGAGAAGTCGGCTATTACACCAAGTGTTCCGGGATCAATCCCCGGGCAGTACCTACAAACATGTGTGCATGAACATGACCTGCTTTTCTCTCTCTTCAACCTATTGCAGTCCACTGCTGGACATAGGTCTCCCTCATTTTGCGCCAGACATCCCGGTCCTCCGCCTTTCTCATCCAGCTTCCACCAGCGACCTTTCGCAAGTCGTCGGTCCATCGGGCCGGAGGGCGTCCTACGCTACGCTTGCCAAGACGCGGTCTCCACACCAGAACTCGTCTGCTCCAACGACCATCGGTTCTGCGACATACGTGACAAGCCTACTGCCACTTCAACTTGCTGATCCGGCGGGCTATGTCGGTAACTTTAGTTCTCTTGCGGATTAAATCATGACCTGCTTATAATTAGGAAAATTCGAAATCAATTTGTACGTGGCGAGATTTGAACCTGCGCCCTCCCAGTAGGAAGGTAACAGTCCACACCATTGAGCCACCCCCTTTGCCACTGATTGAGCGCCGTTTTAGGTAATGTTTGACTGCGGAGAATATAATCTTATAACGCGGGCAATACCGCGGGTCAACTAGTTATTAAATAAATAAAAAAATACAACAATTTTTGGTCTTTCAAATACAATGGTCAACCGATCCGTAAAAATCTAACATGAAACAGAACCTAAAATAACACTATATACTTTCTTGCACACTAAAAATAACCCTTTGATCTTGATTGAAGTCTCGAACACGTCATAGGATATGAGTGAAGTCCGTTTTGTATATAAATGTATTTCAAAACATGTTTCTTGGAAAACGATGCTCTTTGAAATGTAAAAGGAATATTTCATTATATGTGGGAGACAGTACAGCTTCTGAGAGTATGTGACTCCTTAGTTCTTTTGACGGCCAATTTGGTGTAATGAGACGTCGGATACTTCACCATGGGTCCTAAGTTCGATCTCCGGGCAGTACAAAAATTTGTGTGCATCTGCTTGTATTGGTCTGTTGCCTTGCTAGGTGTCCTGGACACCTGAAAACGCTAGTTTTAAGCGCAATGCGTCCTGATTTCCATTTGTAGGTACGTATTTTTCTTAATAACATCACTGTGAAATTTAAAAAAAACACCTCACAATACCTTTTTTGTCAAATGTCCCGACCTACATTCTTCAATTTCGATTTTTTGACGTCATGTGTCGATTTAAAACAAATCGTACCCGACAACACTGCTTAGAACCCATAGAAAGTATAAGTTGCTTAAATTCGGGCTAGGTAAATAATAAATAATAATAAATAAATATTTATTGGCAGTAACAAAAATAATCATAAAACTTTATTGTTTCACAGAGGTTTTACGTAAAAAGATTAAAATTGCCAACCAAAGACAAAGACAATATTGCTAGGTATTAACGAAACAAAAAAATCACTTACAAGATAAACAAAAATAATTCAAATATATACATATTTACAAAAATATTTATATATTTGAATATATTTTCATAGTTAATGTAGCTAACAAAAATTAGCTACATTAACAGAGTAAGTGTCCAGTGTCCCCTTTAAGCTTCTAATTGCCTGTATCAGGTACACTGCTCCGAAGGTCGGTAAAATTATATAGCTTATTATTACATAATTCAAAAGTAAAATGGTAAACAACAAAAATAATATCACTAAAATTACAACCATGAACAAGATACAACAAACTTCTATAATGTGACTTAAAACTATTCAAACATTTATGTGTGTGTGTATATATGTGTAGCTGAGTGTGTGTGCGTACGTGTGTGTTTGTGTATATGTAGGTGTGTAGGTATATTAGTCTAATTCAGGAGTGCCTCAACTTCATCATAACTTTTTGTTACCCAACCATCATCATCATCATCAGCTCATTAAACGTCCCCAACGAGGGGCACGAGCCTACCCGTATAGGGTGATTAGGCCTTAGTCGTCCACGCGGGCCCAGTGCGGATTGGACGACTTCACACACAACCTTCGAATCTCTTCGCAGGCGTGCATGAAGGTTTCCTCACGATGTTTTCCTTCACCGTAAGAGCGTCGGGTAACGTACATATATTTTTCGAAAATTCGAAAATACATTGGTACGTGTCGGGATTTGAACCGCAGCCCTCCCGGTAGGAAGGCGACAGTCCACACCACTGAGCCACCGACGCTCATCATCATCATTTTTTTCATCATTTGTTACCAACCATTCTGAGATAATTCTCCTGCATTCATGATATGGCGCTCTACGTATATTTTTATCTTTATCAATGATGTTGAATATTCAAATGGACCTTTTCTTATATTGCCTATTAGCAAACTCCGTATTATTAGCAAACTCGCGTAGGTGACGCGACATAGATCTCTACGAATATTAATTTTAATTATTTAATCCGAATTCAATACGCTGAGTTGTAAAGATAGAGTGGTTTTAGTTCAAACAACTGTTGAATTAGACATACAGTTGGATGCCGGCGTTCAAAAAACGGCCTAGGCATCCAATTCGATGGCTAATTTAACCAGATGACTGCGACATATACACTGGTTAACTTCCACCATATTTGGACTAAACGTTTTGCGCCCATATTCACTATGTACCCGTGGTTGAAGTCAGAAGTATTTTCAGTTAAATACTTCTGACTACAAATAACTAGATTTCAAGCCCTTTGTTAAACTTTCTCCCGGCAAGCTCCACTCAAAAGTATTGAAATATTTCTCTATATAAAATTCCTTTGTAGCTGAATATTCTAAAAAGTTATCAACGTTGGTATTTAGCTTTGACAAAATTACTTTTGATATCAAAATGCGAATACGGTTATGCTATTTCATTGCTTCAAGCGCTGCATAATATAACATGGCGTAGCATAGTTTAGTTTGATTAATAACGTACTATAATGACAGTTACGATTTATATGTCACAGACATCTGGTTAAATTAGACATCTAATAGGACGTTCGTTAAATGGGGGCTACCGCGAATGAATTTGCAACCAGGAGGCACTAGTATCGCGTGAGGTCCTAAAACATTCAATTTACATAGATTTCATCGGTTTTTGTGATGACAACTAAAAATGTTTTAATTTTCCGGTGAAAAAGTGATCTCCTCCATGGAATTATTTCAATTATGGATTATTTGGCGATAAATTTGATAGATTTAAAGTCTGAATTACGAAAAGTCATTTGATAAGAGAAAATTTTGTAAATAGAAATTATAATGTTATTTCAGAAGTTATTATACTAGAATAACTGTTCCTCATTACACATATATGATACTTGTCGTTTTCTTTTATAAAAATCGCCTTTGACAGCTATGCCTCTAGACTTTACTCTACAGTGGCGCCACCTGGTGAACAAGAAAACGGTAGCCGCCATTAAATGGCTAAAGAGCAACTAGCCATTTTGTTAACTGCAACGTTTAACATTCCACAGAAGCAAGAGTTAAACCATACCATTCACTGTTTACGCTGCTGACGCCATACTTATTTTGATGTGTACTAGCCCTGCAGTGGAGTAAAGCAGGACTGAATTGGAATCACTTGGCTGAGTCTTGATCAATTATTTCGAAAGGGCTAACTTTCAATACGCCAAGTTGTAAAATGTTGAGTGATTTTAGTTCAAACAACTATCGGCTAACGGTGAAGGAAACATCGTGAGGAAACCTTCATGCACGCCTGCGAAGAGATTCGAAGGTTGTGTGTGAAGTCGTCCAATCCGCACTGGGCCCGCGTGGACGACTAAGGCCTAATCAACCTATACGGGTAGGCTCGTGCCCCTCGGTGGGGACGTTTAATGAGCTGATGATGATGAACTATCGGCTTAGACATACAGTTGGATGCCGGCGTTCAAATAACGGCCTACGCCTCCAATTGGATGGCTAATTTAACCAGATGACTGCGACATATACGATGGTTGATTTCCCCCATATTAAACAAAACGTTTTGCGCCCATATTCATTATGCGTGCAAATTAAAGGAATCGCCTACATGTGCCTGTGTTTCCGAATACGTATTTTTATATTAAAAGTATACAATACGGTCAGTACGCTCACTTGATGGTAAATGATACGCCTAATCATGACAAAGCGGCATTGAAGGAGACCAACAACTGATAGACAGTTATTATACTCCATCAATGCCGCACTGCGCCCGTCACCCGAGATATCAGATGTTAGGTATCTTATACCCTAGTAATATACATTTTAATAGGTGGTATATTCGATACTGTGTCGTCTAAGGTACCACTGCAATGCCAGATATCATTCCGTGAAACCGAAGCTGTATGTAGCTTTATCAGATGATGGAGCAAAATGGAGAGAGCTGGAATAGGCCTATGCGAGAAGGCACGCCTAACTGCTTGATATAATAATCATAAAAACAAGAGAGTAAAAATTGATGACCCATCTGGTGTAATGGTTGAGACATCCAATATTACACCAAAGGGTGCGAGTTCGATCCCCGGACAGTACAAACATTTGTGTGCATGAGCGTGTCTGTTTGTATTGGTCTTGGTGTTTTCTATGTACAGTATGTATGTTTTTACAAAAAAGTATACAAGTATATTTATCCGTTGTTTAGTATCCATATTACAGATTAATGCTTAGTGGGGCTAGATGGCGCTTTGTGAATGTGAGTTTATAAAAAAAACTGAACGAATTCGGAAAAAGGGGCTATATCATTATTATTATAGAGTTACGCTTTTATTTGCTTCTATCAAAAGTATTGGAGTCAATGATAGATGTTTACAAACTAATGTAATTTATATAAGACTTCAAACAGCAATCGATTACTTGAAGGTCTTCTCAATGAATCTCGAATAGCGTTGTATTTACAGATTCCAAGTGCTATAATATGATTGCTTTGGTTTTTCATGATCGTTCAATCAAAGTTGTATTTATGGACTGTTTGGTATGGAATAAATCTAAGTGCCTTAGGGACAAGTCAGCAGCGAAATGGTCTCAAAGATAACAGCTCTCGCATTTTACCTTTTATAACTACTAAGTCGTCTAGACCTACACAACCACAGATTTCCCAATACAGGAGATGGGGCAAGCCGCGTTTAAAGTGCGACAACTGTGAGCTCAACGAGCATACACTGGCTACCAGTTTACGCTCTGTGAGACGAGTCAAGACGCACGAATATAAGAAGAAATTACCGTTTTTTTCCAAAATGCTATCCTGTGCAATGTAACATGCCATCATCGCAATGAATCAGTAAATTTACCAAGAAATATAATAACTTTTCACAGGTAAGAACCGAAAAGAAATTGCGACACTGGGACTGCCTATAAACTTGGCGGCTTGTCCAGTCTAATGTATATTCTGATGTCTGTGTACACAACAATAATCCATCAACATATTTTCGCTGGAAAACAATACAAAATATATTGTTTGTTTTTGCCCGTTGATCAATCAATTATATTTAAACTTGTATGGAAATTATCTAAAATAAAACTTAATTATCAATGCTGGATCTGGACTGGATCTTTTGTGTTAGCTGTTCGCCTTTTATGTGTGGTATGCGGGAAGGCCTATGCCCTGCAGAAGGCTGCTCTAGGCCAATATTTTTAATATATTTGGGTAAAAAACCGCAAGAGCGTCAGATAACGTACTTATAATTTAAAAAATTCGTAAAGACATTCACAAACACCCAGACCAATAAAATCAGACATGTTCATGCACACAAATATTTGTACTGTCTACTGGTGATCGAACCCAGAAGCCTAAACCGCCAGATGAGTCGTCAAATATGAATGATGGACCGCTTAGGAATAGAAACAATACTCAAAAAAATACTCTGTTAACATCAAACTCTCACTCACAGAGGTTTTCCAATCAAGAAAACGCATTCATGGACTTTCAAAAACGCTTCATACATATGACTACCTATTTATGACGTCACTCCTCAGTAGTTAATATGCTTCGTTTATGAATTTTGTACAACAACTTTATTAATTGTTGCGTTTATGAAAATGGTTTCATAACAAAAGTTGGTTAAAAGTTTTTTGATAAATGATGTATTTTAAAAATGGACATGCCCACCGTTTGAAGACTAATAAAATTCATAAAACATGAGTTTTCGAGCTGAGAGTAAGCGAATCGTTACATTTAACCCAGATTTGTAATAATATGAAATAGTTCTTGCGATTCCAGGACCCATTCATCAACCTATTATGGAAAATAAGAACGTCGTATCGACTTATTATATGCACAGTTCATCCCCTTGTACATAATATTGTATATAACACCGTAATGGTATTATTTAACGAGCTTCCACACCGCTCATGAAGGTAAACTGAGAAGCTATAACAATAAACCAGTTGTTATCTACATTATAAGGGATTGTATGAAAATCTTATTTAACGGGTATAAAGAAACGTTAAATACGAATTAGTGTTGCCGCTCGATAGACTATCGATATTTTTTATTTGTTTATTTTATTTATTTCAGATATCTATGATCCATTATTTGTTAGTAACAATTTTTTTTCTTACCTCTACTGTTAGTACAATTTAATATTATTATATTTATTTTATAATATTTAATTTTTAAGGTTTTTAGTTGTTAGTAATAAATATTTATCCCACCAAAAACATTCTGTAAAAAATCTAGCCAAGTCTCGATGGAGCTGCTTGATTATCTCTAAAAAGTAATGAAATCAAGTCAAAGACGTGCCAAGTCTAAGGTTCCTTACTGCAATTAATTAATTATTATGGTTGATGTTGTGTTATTTTACATTTACATGGTAAAATAAAAGTGCCCAACTTTTAGATGAACTCTAAGAGAGGAGCGAGTCACTAAAGATCTTCTAGGTCGAAGTGACTACAGGTCTGTATAAGCCTGAATAGCCCTCAAAACCCAAATAATAATAATAAAGTGACCATTTCCCGGTAACACGAAAAGGGTTTTGCAAAGGGATTAGTAACGTAAGCCCTTCCCGGCGGGAACAGTCTGGCCTGTCACGAGTGGCTTTTATTTCAATCGTCTTCTTAACGAAGGCGTAGGTAGATTAATGAACAATCAGACCCTGGTATTACAGTTTCTTAACCTCTCTTACATTACATACGTTTGTATGTGTGTATTTTATTTACTAGGCCACCTTTTTTAACGATTTAGCCCGAAAAGAGCAATCTAGCTATTTTTCACTGTTTTGAAAATGTTAGCAAATACGAAGTTTTCGACATGTACTTTCTTGCTATTTCATCTGACCGATGAAATTTTTTGATGAACTTTTTTTAGACGAGCTAAAAAAAACGGCTTCACTATATGATTATTTCAGCATTTTTAGGACAGAAAATCTTTTGACGTTCAATCTAGCCCTTTGCAGCCCTTTTTGACGTCCCAAAAAAGCTCTTTTTCTAAAAGTCAGGTGGCAGCACTGTCCTTATGTTCATTTGTATTACATGATCTATATTGGCGGCTGGGCCCGTTTGCTTGACATGCCCTCTGAAGCATGAAATTAGCATTCATTTTAGACGATGCAATTTCATGACGAAGTTAGAAAATGACACAAACTTTTAACTATGTGGGATTTGAACATGTGAACCCGGATTAAGCTCCATCTAACTTAAAACTCAGATTATTACATTACTTATAAGAAAGACTATTTAAAATTACTAAACCTCTGAATAAAAATCATACTATGTTCATTCGTTCATTTTCTTTTCAACAAACTAATACACCAAAAATATATTTTTTCCTGCATCGTATTCAATCTTTGTGCACTATTCAAAACAATTAGTATTTCTTCTTACTTTGGGTCCTATCAGAAAACCAGCGATATCGTATGTCGTTGTTTTTTTTACAAACTTGGCCACTTCAGCCTTCAACGCTATCCAGCACATGCTGATATGGGTCCCTTTTGACCACTCGATACTTTATTCGACAATTTATTATTATGTTTTTACCATTTTAGTATTATTATATTTTATTTCGCTTATGATCTATGTAAAATATGCTTTCTTTATTCATAGTTTACTATATTGTATTGTATGTAATAACTCTATTTTCGTGTCACTTCAATAAATACCTTTTTCCATTAGGAAAACCTATTACATACCTCAAATAATAATGAACCACGTTTCTCAGTAAGCCTGACTTAATAATATCACCAAATACCACCCACATTGTTGAGTTCTCGTTTTTCCAGTAATTTATCACGCGTCATGATAATATTCCATTGAAATAATATTTTAATAATCATTCGGAACCTCTTCAAATATATCTATGCTAACTTTATGCTGGAATTACATTCAAAAGAAAATAATTTTAGATACTAGGTTACGATGAGTAGAATGCCCATTGAAGTGTGTATCAAAATATTTTCTCGAATGAATAAGTCCAATAACTTTTTTTTTTGTTTATAAAGATTTGTAATTAATATTTGGCAAAATTTGTATTTGTCAGAGAAAATATTTTTCGTAATACAGGGTTCGATTGATTAGCGGCAATCCATCACAATTAGTGTTGCAAGGTCCGGTTTATAAATACGGGACATGAGGTCAAAAAATTTGGGATTTAAGGCTGCAAATCGGGACAGTCACAAAAACAATATGTAACGCTCATGTGTGCCCTTTTTTGGATATGATAGTGATGTAATTAGTAAAAGTTACGCAGCGTAAATATTCTTTTTTTTTATCAAAAAATTAAGCGTCCCGACCAGGTAAAAATTTGAACGCGTCCCCAGAGCCCTGAAAATCAGGACGTCCCACTCAAATAGGGGTGCGTGGCAACACTTATCACAATTAAAGAATCTTCGGATGGGTGAAAGAAAATACCTTTACCGTCTTTCCAGAAAAACCTTCCAGAGAAGTACCAGTTTTTACTTATAGAAATTGACCATATTTTTCTTTTCAGGTGATGTACTGTCCTCCTCCCTACAACGACGGGATGTCGGGACGGCCGCAGCCTACCAAGACGACCAGGACTGGAAACGGCAATTCCTGTCATGACATAGTCTGAGAATCGGTTAAAAGCCGCGCACGTCTCCCTTCTATGGACCAAGCCACTATTGTTTAAGTCCTAGTAGTGCGCGGCTTTTAGAAACATATACGCAAACCTCTTTTTGAATAAAAAAACAATACGTTCTTTTTTCATTTTTGTTTGAAGTGCGAGCGGCCATTTTGTGTTCTCAAACTTTAGTTGGATTTTTAAAAGTGCATGTCACATGACAGTTTTTTCTTTTAATTTATTTATTTTTTAAAATGAGGTTTGTGATTTTATTAAGGGTTGATATAGGTTATACTGGCAGTTTGTGCTGTCATTTTGTAAAATAAAACTAAATCAATATTTGTGTAATATATATATTATTAAATTTTAAATAACCTATTTGCGTAGCAGCTAATTATAGTTATATATTAAAAATGAAGTGTTTTTTTGTTATATTTAGATAGCTATAAATTTGAATAGATTTGTGAATTGCTACTATAAATAACTATATTTAATTATGAAAAATATTTTTTAGGATAATCTCCGTAGATTATATTCTAACAAAATATAAAATCGTTTAGAGTATGTACTGTACAAAGATAAAATGTTACTATATTTATTAGTAATTGTTATATAATAATTAACTGTGAAATATTGTAAATATTATAGAAAATTTCACACCGTTTCAATATTTCGAGCCCAAATATGGAAATGAGTGAAAAATTTTCGCATGTAAATAGTTTTGTAAAACGAAATATTATTTCATGTTTCATTAGAATAACGATGTTACATCGAACTATCGAAGATAGATAAAGAATAAAATTGTTAATATTGTGGTAGATTTTAAACCGTTAATAGTTTCAAGTTTATATAAAACCAGGCTTTGCATTGATGGTTAGTTAAAAACTTGCTAGATTTGTAATTTATTTTGTAATGTACGATAAAATTAATGTACTGTACTAAAATGTCGGTAATCTGTATGCTTATCAATGTAAGTTGCTTAAATAAATAAATATCTTAAATGTTTTGATAATTTAAACGTATTTTATTCCATCAAATTCTCAAGAGGCATGGCACCAGCGCAGGGCAAGATATCGTCCCGTGAAATAGACGTCTTTTGCACTTCTGTGTTTCAGGATGAGGGCACCTCACCTTTTGACTTATACCCGGTTAGGTCTCTTGACCTCGCTTAGCTTCCGTGGCTTAATAGTGGACTGCTGCCTCCCTATTGGGAGAGCGCAGGTTCAAATCCCGGCACGTACCAATATGTTTTCGAATTTCGAAATAATGTACCTTATCCGACGCTCTTACGGTGAAGGAAACATGCGCACGCCTGCGAAGAGATTCAAAGGTTGTGCGTGAAGTCGTCCAATCTAGTCCGCGTGGACGACTAAGGCCTATATACCCATTAGAGGTACGCTCGTGCCTCTCGGTGGGGACGGGTAATGACCTGACCTGATGATAAGGATAAAACAAAACGAATGCATACAAACTAAGGCCGATACACCCATTACGGTAGTCTCGTGCTTTCGGTAGGAACTGGTAAAGACCTGATGATGGTGATAAAACGAAACGAAAGCATGCAAAATTATACTAATGAGACACATTTACGATCCTTTTGGTGTTGTGGTTGAGACGTCGACTTCAACACCAAGGATTCCGGGTCCTGATATTCTGTATATAAAAAATTAAATTAAAAATTTAAAAAACTTCCGACACAAGAACTTAAGTAATTTCCCTTAATATTTCATATTTTTTATAGGTAGGTTAGGTTAAGTTAGATTTTAGTATATAGACAGACACGCCAAACTTATAACACCCCTGTATTTGCGTCGGGGGAAATCGTCGATATTTCTTATTTCAGTGTGGTTTCATTTGAGTCCAAGTATATTTGCAGTCATTCGGTTACTCTCCCCACTTTCACTCCTCACAACTTTTGAACGGCTCAATCGATTTTCATCAAGCATGTCTAAGAACACTCGCACATAAGTCACCTTTAATACAAAAAAAACTAAATTGAAATCACTGCATGCGTTCGGGAGTTATGATGCCACAGACAGACAGACACACAGATAGACAGACACGTCAAACTTATAACACCCCTCTTTTTGCGTCGGGGGTTATTAAAGGTAGATACGCCATCCGTGCCTCAAAAACTAACCGCCGAAGAGAGTACAGTTTGTACTCTTTTGTTTAGGTAAATGCACAGACATAGGAATAACAATATGTGTATTGGGAAATGTATGGGTAAATGTGTTCGAAATTCGAAATATGTGTGCTGTCACTGTATTCGGAACACTTTTTTCGATTGTTTTGTGAGCATATCACAAATCATACTTTTTTACATCATTGTTCCGGGTTCGATCCCCGGGCAGTACAAACATTTGTGGGCATGTCTATTTGTAATGGTCTAGGTGTTTTCTATGTATCATTTGTACGTATTTACAAATATATATATATAAGTATGTTTATCCGTTGATTAGTAAGTATCTATAATACAGGCTTCATGCTTAACTCATAGCTATGCTATACGGGAAGGCCTATGCATTGCAGTGGGCTGATATAGGCTACGGATGATGTTATAATAATATCTCTTGTTATATTACTGATGACTAGTGATGACACTTAGCAGTGTGTTATAATTCTGATCACGATTAAGCAATCGTGATCAGAATTATAACTATAATTTTATAAGGTGTCCTAAAAATCAATTAAAAAATACTTTTTATTTTTATATCTCCAATTGGATTTAATTTTTGTCAGTTTATCTGTAATTGTATAATAAAAACAGGTATATTTATCTAAGAAATGTGTTAACGCATCATTATTCAGTAAAATTTTCCTTTATACGACGAAGCATTATTACCTTTGAAGTGCAGAATCCAATTATTTATCACAAGAAACGGCACGTGTTTCAACAAATTTGGTGGACCTTATAAATTAGGTCTGTCGTAAGCGTATAAATTTATCACGTGGCACAGTAAACTGAGACGATCCAGATTTGATGACGTCATTAATGGAATCTGATACGTTTGTCTTTTGTTTGGGCAATCAGTGATATTAGACCTTAGGATATACAAACACTAAATCTGATGTGATAGGTAAATAAATAAATATCCGCTGACATTCACACAGCGCCATCTAGCCCCAAGTTAAGCGTAAAGCCTGTAATATGGATACTAAACAACGGATAAACATTTTTTAATACATTTTATTTGTAAATACATACATATTATATATAGAAAACACCCAGACTATTACAAACAGTCATGTCCATCCACACAAATGTTTGTACTGCCCAGGAATCGAACCCGGAACCCTTGGTGTTGCAGTCGACGTCTCAACCGCAACACTAAATGGGTCGTCAATGTGAAAGTTGAAAGGTAAGATTAAACCTCTTTTGTGTTTATGTGATTATATGGGTTCAATGAATTTTTGAATTTTCGAAGTTATATGTACGTTAATCCGACGCTTTTACGGTGAAGAAAAACACCGTGAGGCAGTCTGCGCTCGCCTGCGAAGGAATTCAAATGCAATCCGCATTGTGCCCGTCATCATCACCATCATCAGCTCATTAAACGTCCCCACCGAGGGGCACGAGCCTACCCGTATAGGGTGATTAGGCCATAGTCATCCACGCGGGCCCAGTGCGGATTGGACGACTTTCACACACAACCTTCGAATCACTTCGCAGGCGTGCATGAAGGTTTCCTCACGATGTTTTCCTTCACCGTAAGAGCGTCGGATAACGTACATATTTTTTCGAAAATTCGAAAATACATTGTACGTGTCGGGATTTGAACCTCAGCCCTCCCGGTAGGAAGGCGACAGTCCACACCACTGAGCCACCGACGCTCGCATTGTGCCCGTGTGGACGATTAAATCTATTCAGCTATTTCAGAGATTACCCGGACACAGACAGACGGACAAACAGACAGACAATCCTTTTTTATCTTTGAGTATGCTTCGTATATTTATTCAAATGCATAAAGTAAAAAACGATTATCACAATATTCCAAACAGACACTCCAATTTCATTAATATCTAATAGATAACAAGAAATTTACTTAATCAAAAAGGACAAAAAATTAATGAACATGAACTATGAACGTTTTGGAATTTTTATATCCTGCAAACAGTCCGTAACAGTTTGAACGAAAGACTATGATATTGACCATGACTATGATATTGACATGTTTGTGTTAGTTTTCATTTAGTATCACCTTCATAACTTTCCTTCGTCTTTTTTTCATGTTTGTCAAAGAACGTCCGTATAATCATGCCGTGTATACTCTCTTAAAGATTACCATTTAGCACAAAAAAAGACTGTAATTGGCTGTAAGCATATATTTCAATTGTTATCTGTTGTGATTACAAAAAAAAATTGGCTATCTCAATTGATCAGTAACACAGTGAAGACTTCCCACTTATTATCTTATACCTAGCTACAGTCACGGTACATGTTATTTGTATCGTGCTACAGTGCCCTCATCCCGAACACAGAAGCATAACACTTCTCGATATCTGGCTTCTACTTTATCTCTTACAAGCGTTGCAGTCGACTGCTACTAAACCTATGGTTTTCATTTTGCGCCAGCATTTACAGATAACAGGGTCACATGCTTGTTTTTATATGACTATGTAACAATATCAAATATCAAACTCATCATCATCATCAGCTCATAAAACGTCCCCACCGAGGGACGAGCCTACCCATATGGTGATTAGGCCTTAGTCGTACACGCGGGCCAGTGCGGGTTGGACGACTTACGCACAACCTTTGAATTTCTTCGCAGGCGTGCAGGTTTCCTCACGATGTTTTCCTTCACCGTAAGAGCATTGATAACGTACATATAATTTTCGAAAACTCGAAATCACATTGGTACGTGGCGGGTTTGAACCTCAGCCCTCTCGATAATGGCGACAGTCCACCCATTAAGCCACCGACGCTCTTCAATATCAAACTGAAAGAAGTTAAATGTGCGACAAGTCTACCAAGGCACCCACGCAATAGCACCTGCTCGAACGAGACTAAAATATTGCGGATTTCGCATTTTTCCAAACAGACGGCATTTTTTTTCGGTGTTATTCCATTAATTATAGTTTGGCCGCGTAAAATCCGATATTGCAAAGTGAAAAACTATGGGCCAATTAAACGTTAACGTATGATCGCGTTTATTACCGAATTTAAAATTCTGTGCATGTTTTTTTAAGCAAAATATTTTTATTTTAGAAAGCATAAGTTAACTATTTTTACGATTCACAGTATTAATTGGACGGGGAGCGGAAAAATTTAGTTATAAGTTTTCCCTTGCTTCAAAATTACTTCATCATTCGCCTACAACGACCCACTGCAGGGTACAGGCCTTCTCACACAGCATGGCTATAGGTAGACCCACCACGCGTTCCCAATGCGGATTAGTTCCCAATGATGGATGGAACGACCCATTTGGTGTTGCGGTTGAGACGTCGGCTGCAACACCTAGGGTTCCGGGTTCGATCCCCGGGCAGTACAAATATTTGTGTGCATGAACATGTCTGTTTGTAATGGTCTGAGTGTTTTCTATGTATAATATGTATGTATTTATAAAAAAAAATTATATAAATATGTTTATCCGTTGTTTAGTACCCATAATACAGGCTTCACGCTTAACTTGGGGCTAGATGGCGCTGTGTGAATGTCAGTGGATTTTTATTTATTGGTGGGCGTTAACGACTACCATTCTTAGATTGTAACCGGTACTGACTGCTTTAAGTGCCCTGTGTAGCATGAAATCATTTTTATTTCGGGAAATCAGAGGATTCAGCTAGCAATATCCTAACCAACGAAAAATCGCACAGTCACGTTCCCATGGGATTCGAACCCAAGACTTTCGGGACACGCAGCCGAACGTGCTCACAAACATGAAACACTATAAGCTTATATTTATTCGATAAACATATGTGACGTGTACACCGCTAAATATATTTACTTATTTATGGTATCGACTGTAATTTTGGCTAACGCTCCCACGTAAAGGTAATACATTTTATATTGGAAGTTGTTGGCTTAACGTCTGTCTGATATAAAATGTATCATGCCCTATCATAATATAATACAGGGTGTGCTAAAAGAAGTCATCTGATGTTGTTTTGCCCTATTTTTTCTCAATGTAGAAAATGATTCTGTTTTTTGACTATGTTTATTTGAACCCTTAGAATTTTATTGGTCAAGTCGAGAAGATTATATTGACCAAAAAGGCGCTATCACAATTAAATACTATACGGGCTTTTTTGGAAATTTCATCACTGCGGCCAAAACTTCTAGCTATATAGTTTCGGCCTCGTGTTGAATATTGTCCTTGAGAGCTTCCCACGTCTCAGGTTTCTTTCACGTAAAAACGTGACATTGAAAAACCCAATAAAAATTGTTTGGAACACTTAAATCTCAAGTTTAGTTTCCTCACTCACATTGACTAACCTTCCGCCTAAGTTTTTTAATTGAACTAACCCACGGGCCAATGTTGTCTGAAATCAAAGAAATTTTAATTAAATAGGTCGATCTTGCAGATCAATGCTAATCGCCAAAACGGGAGATGCGGCGACTGGCGATAATGGAAATGCCACGATTATTCTGCGTTCTTTCTGTTCTATTCTTTCAAACGTTTTTCTGTTCTATTCTTTCAATGAGGTGATTTCTTTTGGCCCACCCATTTCTAAGAGGGAGCGAAGTTTTTTTATAAGTACCTACTATAATTAAGGAAAACAGAAGCTAGTTCGCCTATCAAGAGCTTTTTTTGTATATACCCAATGATGTAAAAAATACGGATTCGTGATATGTTCACAAAACAATCGAAAAAAGTGTTCCGAATGCAGTGATAGCACACATACTTATATTTCGAATGAGCGTACATTTACCTAAAAAAGAGTACAATCTGTACTCTCTTCGGCGTTTCGTTTTTGAGGCACGGATGGCGTATCTACCTTTATATATACAGAATATCATTGTATATACGTAGTATACCTAGTATTACAATCATAGCCCCGATACCGATACAAAAAAGATCCAATAAGCGTATTTTAAAATAACGCTTATTGGATCTTTTTTGTGTCATAATAGTAAAATTTTGCACACATTCGTTCTGTTTTATGATAGGGGGTTAAATTGGACAAAATGTATGCCCTATTCCCGGTCACCCTCTATCACCGTACCGAATTTCAATAAAATCCGTCCAGCCGTTTAGGCGTGTAAGCGTAACAAAGCGACAGACAGACAGTTACTTTCGCATTTGTAATATTATGTATGGAAATATGGATACATCACCCTAACTAAGTGTCGACAACCTAGGGTATCTCTCTCTAATATATCGCCGTCAATTGTTCAATTATATTATCCACGTTCTAAAAAATTCGCAGAACACGAAACTGTTAGCAACGTATTGTCGCTATGGTCAGCTAACCGGAAACTCGACAGGTTTTTTTCGTCATGAAATAGGTCCGAAAAAAGTCCTTTATATTTGTACAATGTGCTTACCTCTTTTATAATACCACACGTGATCTTTGTATTTTTACTAGCTTTTGCGCGCGACTTCATCCGCGTGGAATAGCATATTATTTTGGCATAACGTTCACTTTAACCCGCTACTTCGTTTATGCTCGATAAATAAGCTATCTAACACTGAAAGAATTTTTCAAATCAGACCAGTAGTTCCTGAGATTAGCGCGTTCAAACAAACATACAAACAAACTCTTCAGCTTTATAATATTATATAGATTAATAAATCTGTGGATACTGGTGTTCCAGAAGTCACTATACTTATATTTTCACCCACGTAGTTTCTCTTGTGAATAAATGATATGCTACATATAGATTTTTATGCCATAAGTGAACGTGACGGTCAGTGCGCTCACCTGGTGGTAAGTGATACGCCTGACCATGACAGAAGTAATGTTGAAGGAAATTAATAACAGGAGGTAGTAATTATTTTTACGTCAGAACAGATGTTAGGTCACTTATACCCGGTGATTTTACTAGATACAGTGCCCTCATCCCGAAACACAGAAGTGCAAAACACTTCTATTTTACGGGACGGGGTGGTAGTACCTACCTACGTGACATTACGACATTATGAATATCAGATGGTCTGACCACGTCAGAAACACCGATGTCCTAAGGCGTGCAGGGGTCGGAGGCATTGAGGCGTGACTGATGAGGCGGCAACAGCTGGTGTGGTCACGTGTATCGCATGCCAGAGAGCAGAATGGCTAAGCGCATTCTTTTTTCAGAACTCCAGTACGGTAAGCGTAAAAACGGTGGCCAGTACCTAAATATAAATGTTCTAAAAACATGAAAAGATGCGAAATTGAGCCCTCTCTCTGGGAGCGTGCAGCAGCACAGCGCCCGGAATGGCGTCGTCTGATTCAGGATCTGGTCAATGCTTTTGAGATTAAGCGTCGCAAAAACCTGGACAATAAGAGGGACGAGCTAAAGTCTCGACCACGTGGAACTCTCGCTTATCACTTTGTCGGAGAGCTGTTAACTTGCCTAAAGTGTGCAATAGCCTTTATTTTTAATGCTAATTGTTTGCATAAATAATAATAGTAATTGGTTATAAATATAACTTTTTAATGAGCTGCTCCAGTATTTCACGCTGAGGTTGAAAACGGCCAGGACTACATCACCAACCTAGACGACTAGTACCGAGTCAACTACCTAATAAACGATGGCATTCATTGTTATACGGATGATAGCATGACCAATGATTTATATCGTTACTGCAATTTTATCAACATACCTACCCTGATCTTGGGTAAGCGGCAGGAACGACCAGAAGTGGGAGTTTGTTCCTACTCGCTATGGTGGAAAAACTCATATGAAAAGCCGACCGAGCTTCCCAAGGCTCGATTCCAGCCAGTTTCCCATCTCCATTTCTCCGACGACACATATGGTGGAATTGGTTGAGACGTCGTCTCTTAAACTACAAGTTCCGGGTTCGATCCCTGGGCAGTACAAACATTTGTGCGCATGAACATAACTGTTTGTATTGGTCTGGGTGTTTGCTATGTATTTACAAAAAAGTAAAGTACGTAAAAGTAAAAGATTTTTTACAAACAGAAAAGGAAAAGTGAATTTACATATACTTAAGGGTTTCTTCTTTCCTGTAGCTATAAATATCGTTTTATATTATTTTAAATTATTAACACCTTTAAAACCATCTTATAGAAGTTAACATAATATACTTCATTCAAAACCATTATAAAAACTTTTTTTTCTCTTGAAAGTTCTATTTAATTACTAAACAAATAATAAAACTTAAGGAACCTCCAATGGCAAAACTGGGAACTTTAGAAAGTTCAAATGAACAATGGAATTTTGGTTTTGTGGATACCTTTTGTAACGAGCTTAAAGCTTCGGTTACGCGATCAATTACATGGTTTTGTAGGGCTGCCTGCAACGTGAGATCGAGGTTTTCGTTTCGTCGCTGGTTAAGGTTAATCAATTGAAAACAAGTTTAATTAATTTAAAATATATGAATTATGTAGTAATTACTTTTAATTGTTCAATTATCAACATGCGTGTCAGCTAATAACGATCCACTGGACATTATATCGTTGCGTAGATTGGGCCGTTAATAAAATAATGATAACGTGGTATGTATATAGAAAGTAGAAAGAACCACTCACTTACCATCAAGTGAGCTCCTGGGGGTTACCATCTCTTAAAACAGTGTACAATAATATTACTTCGTCTTTTCTGGTACAAAAATGCTGACGTTTCATTATAACAAACTTTTTAAGAGATTGCGGTAACCCCCTGAACGTCCCGTTCACTTCGTAACATAAAAATAACTGCTTTCAAATAGCAAACTAGCTATCAGTCTTCAACCCTACTTCGGTAAGCTGTAAGCAGTAATAGAATAATATTCAAAAGTTGCCAACTTCAGCTGGGTACTCGGTTGATTGAGTTATTATAACTGATCGATTCAAATTCAACATTGTATTCACTTAGCCCAAGTTTTTGCATTGACCTTTAATGGCCTTTGGTGTCAGCTTAGGTGGCTAATTTTTTTATTTTTTTTGTATGTTATAGCGGGCAAACGAGCGGACGGCTCATCTAATGGTAAATGACGCCATCGCCCATGCACACTGTAATCCAGAGCGCAAAAAAAATGCCGTTATATATATATATATATCTCTACTGACAATCACACAGCGCCATCTAGCCCCAAGTTAAGCGTAAAGCCTGTATATGGGTACTAAACAACGGATAAAATACATGTATACATTTTTTTTTGTAAATATTTACATATTATACATAGAAAACACCGGCGTTGCCGGCCTTTTAAATGGGAATTCGCTCTCTTCTGGAAGGACGCCATGTCGTGGTCGCTCATTGATGTGAACTGTTGCCTTGCGATGGTCGCAGGTACAAATCCCGTCTCCTACCAATGTCTTTGAATTTTCGAAATTATATGCGTTATCTGACGCTCTTGAGGTGAAGTAAAAACATCGTGAAGGAACCTACGCTCGTCTATGAAGAGATTCAAAGGTTGTGCGTTAAGTTGACCAATCCGCACTGTCCCGCGTGGACATGTATGATATAATAATGATGATTGTATTAAGAGTAAAGACAAAAATATTAAAAGCAACGAACCTAAGTTTCTTATATTATTAAAATAATAGTGACATTCGAGTGAAAACGATATTTTTTAACTGTTAATATTATAGATAGTTTTAAAGGAATATCGATACTCTAAATACTATAGATAGTTTTGGCAGTAATAGTATCGATACTATCGATATTTTTGCACGTAAATAGTATTTACGCTTACTTTCATAACCCTTCATATTAAAATATTGCTTTGCTATTGCTACTATCGATAGTGTATCAAGCAACAACACTAATTCCACAGTAGCATTGCTTTTGCCTAGCTATTGATAGTGTATCGGGTGACAACACTAACTCCACAGTTCTATAATAAACCTTTCATAATAGAACAATCGGATTTACATAGCAAGAGAAACCGTATTTAAGAAACGATTAGTAAGATGGATGTCAATAATGTACGTAAGCGCCATAAACTATCATGGTTTGTGACAAGTTCAGCACTGCAAAACCTTGGAGAATGAGGAATTGTAATCTCAACTGTTAGCTATGTTTAGTAATAAATCTGGAACTAAGAAAATAAAATTTATTGCGGTTAGGATTGGGTTTTTCTATAAAAGTATATTTAATGTCTCCATTATTTTGTACACATATTACAGGCTAATGCTTAGTTTGGGGCTAGATGGCGCTGTGGGAATGTCAGTGGATATTTATTTATTTAAAACCTTGATTTTCTAATTACTGGATTATCAATAATAATAGTTAATTGTTTATCTAAGATGTATATGCGTTAGTCATCCACGCAGGCCTAATGCGGATTAGCCGACTTCACACAAACCCTTTGAATCTCTACGTAGGTGTGCGCAGGTTCCTCACGATGTTTTCCTTCACCTTAAAAGATTATTCAAATTTTACGTGACCGAGTTTTGTTTCTTTATATTATAATTAATTCCTGTGATATGTAAATATAACTGTAAGGTACACTATAATCTAGAAAAGGCTTATCTAAAATTAATCAAGCCGTGACGCCTACCGAAAACCACAAAGTTCCTTCAAAAGGCTTTCTAGGTAGTCTCACCACAAGAGCCGCCATCACTATGATTATATAAACGACCCTTTTGCCTCTGGGTCAACATAACGTTGGTATTTACTTTCGTTAACATATAAAGATTAAGATGAGAAAGTAACCTACTAGAGTTATTCCTATATTTAAAACATACAATTATTAATTTCTTCTCAGTGGAAAACTACCTCCGAACCAGTGGTAGCTTCATTTGACATTCATAAGTTCTTTAAGGACCTAAACTGAATAAACACTTTTCATTTCATTTTCATTTAAGTAACTTTAACGCGATTATGAAAAAAGTTAATTAATGTTTATTTAGAACAACACCTGAAAAATCAAACCATCTGCAAGCTTTAAAGAGACGAGGTTTAAAAGAGCCCTTTCCTCTTGATAGGCAGCGGCATGGCTATGCCCTTAGCATTGCAGTTGTCCATGAGGCGGTTACCGTTTTCCATCAGATGGGCCGCCAGCTCGTCTGCCTACATAAGCAATAAAAAAAAGCTGTTTTATGAGCCTTCCAACCGATAGAGTAGGTAAGTAATTTATATTGAAAATGTTTATCATAAGTAATATGTAAATATCGATGCTCTTTTACGGTGAAGGAAACAATCGTGAGGAAACTTCATGCACGCCTGCAAAGAGATTCAAAGGTTGTGCGTAATGTCGGCCAATTCCGCATCGGGCCCGCGTGGACGACTAAGCCTATACACCCTATACGGGTAGGCTCGTGCCCCTCGGTGGGGACGTACAATGAGCTGATGATATGAGTAGATATGCAATAGTCGAGTAACTTATAGTTTAAATACTGCACAGACAAAGTCGCGGGCAGCAGCTAGTAAGTAAAATAATTACTTCCTCTACTACCGATCCTATCGCTTTCATCCTTGTAATTGGGCATGTAACCAAACTATTTCCAAGCTTTGGCCAGTTACTGTACCTTTATTGAATCAACTTAGTGGTTTTCGAAGATATCCTCAGAAATAGACATAGTACTATTTTACGAATAATATGTTAGGTTTGCCACCCATACTTTATAATAAACTATGTACGTTATTTAATGCAATTGTACTCTATACTTTATAAGAATAATAAAGAACGCAAAAATAAAGCCTTAAATAAGAGTATTATTTATTACTAACAAAAGACTATACGGGTAGCTCGTGCCCCTCGGTTGAGACGTTTAATGAGCTGATGATGATATATTTTATCATTAAATTCTTCATTTAAATGTCTTAATACATTGTAGATTTTGGTGATAAGAAGGTGCTTCACAGAAGAATATATATATATATACATATATAGGAGGGCGACAGTCTACAGCATTGAGCCACCGACGCTCAGATAAAATATATATCTCTTCTCAAATGTACTTAACGTCATGATTTGTTAAACAACTTCGNATTATTTATATCGTTACTGCAAATTTTTCAACATACCTAACCCTGATCTTGGGTAAGCGGCAGGACGACCAGAAGTGGAGTTGTTCCTACTCGCTATGGTATGGAAAAACTCATATGAAAAGCCGACCGAGCTTCCCAAGGCTCGATTCCAGCCAGTTTCCCATCTCCATTTCTCCGACGACACATATGGTGTAATTGGTTGAGACGTCATCTCTTAAACTACAAGTTCCGGGTTCCATCCCTGGGCAGTACAAACATTTGTGCGCATGAACATAACTGTCTGTATTGGTCTGGGTGTTTGCTATGTATTTACAAAAAAAGTAAAGTAGTCGTAAAAGTAAAAGATTTTTTACAAACAGACAAAGGAAAAGTGAACGGACATATACTTAGGGTTTCTTCTTTTTCCTGTAGCTATAAATATCGTTTTATATTATTTTAAATTATTAACACCTTTAAAACCATCTTATAGAAGTTAACATAATATACTTCATTCAAAACCATTATAAAAACTTTTTTGTTTCTCTTTGAAAGTTCTATTTAATTACTAAACAAATAATAAAACTTAAGGAACCTCCAATGGCAAAACTGGGGAACTTTAGAAAGTTTCAAATGAACAATGGAATTTTGGTTTTGTGGATACCTTTTGTAACGAGCTTAAAGCTTTCGGTTACGGATCAATTACATGGTTTTGTAGGGCTGCCTGCAACGTGAGATCGAGGTTTTCGTTTCGTCGCTGGTTAAGGTTAATCAATTGAAAACAAGTTTAATTAATTTAAATATATATGAATTTATGTAGTATTATTACTTTTAATTGTTCAATTATCAACATGCGTGTCAGCTAATAACGATCCACTGGACATTATATCGTTGCGTAGATTGGGCCGTTAATAAAATAATGATAACGTGGTATGTATATAGAAAGTAGAAAGAACCACTCACTTACCATCAAGTGAGCTCCTGGGGGGTTACCGCCATCTCTTAAAACAGTGTTACAATAATATTACTTCGTCTTTTCTGGTACAAAAATGCTGACGTTTCATTATAACAACTGTTTTAAGAGATTGCGGTAACCCCCCTGAACGTCCCGTTCACTTCGTAACATAAAAATAACTGCTTTCAAATAGCAAACTAGCTATCAGTCTTCAACCCTACTTCGGTAAGCTGTAAGCAGTAATAGAATAATATTCAAAAGTTGCCAACTTCAGCTGGGTACTCGGTTGATTGAGTTATTATAACTGATCGATTCAAATTCAACATTGTATTTCACTTAGCCCCAAGTTTTTGCATTGACCTTTAATGGCCTTTGGTGTCAGCTTAGGTGGCTAATTTTTTTAATGTTTTTTTTGTATGTTATAGCGGGCAAACGAGCGGACGGCTCATCTAATGGTAAATGACGCCATCGCCCATGCACACTTGCAATACCAGAGTGCAAAGAAATGCGTTGCCGGCCTTTAAAATGGGAATTCGCTCTCTTCTGGAAGGACGCCAAGTCGTGGTCGCTCATTGATGTGAACTGTTGCCTTGCGATGGTCGCAGGTACAAATCCCGTCTCCTACCAATGTCTTTGAATTTTCGAAATTATATGCGTTATCTGACGCTCTTGAGGTGAAGTAAAACATCGTGAAGGAACCTACGCTCGTCTACGAAGAGATTCAAAGGTTGTGCGTTAAGTTGACCAATCCGCACTGTCCCGCGTGGACATGTATGATATGATAATGATGATTGTATTAAGAGTAAAGAAAAAAATATTAAAAGCAACGAACCTAAGTTTCTTATATTATTAAAATAATAGTGACATTCGAGTGAAAACGATATTTTTTACTGTTAATATTATAGATAGTTTTAAAGGAATATCGATACTCTAAATACTATAGATAGTTTTGGCAGTAATAGTATCGATACTATCGATATTTTTGCACGTAAATAGTATTTACGCTTACTTTCATAACCCTTCATATTAAAATATTGCTTTGCTTTTGCTACTATCGATAGTGTATCAAGCAACAACACTAATTCCACAGTAGCATTGCTTTTGCCTAGCTATCGATAGTGTATCGGGTGACAACACTAACTCCACAGTTCTATAATAAACCTTTCATAATAGAACAATCGGATTTACATAGCAAGAGAAACCGTATTCAAGAAACGATTAGTAAGATGGATGGCAATAATGTACGTAAGCGCCATAAATCTATCATGGTTTGTGACAAGTTTCAGCACTGCAAAACCTTGGAGAATGAGGAATTGTAATCTCAACTGTTAGCTATGTTTAGTAATAAATCTGGAACTAAGAAAATAAAAAATTATTGCGGTTAGGATTGGGTGTTTTCTATAAAAAGTATATTTAGGTATGTCTTTCCATTATTTTGTACACATATTACAGGCTAATGCTTAGTTTGGGGCTAGATGGCGCTGTGGGAATGTCAGTGGATATTTATTTATTTAAAACCTTGATTTTCTAATTACTGGATTATCAATAATAATAGTTAATTGTTTATCTAAGATGTATATGCGTTAGTCATCCACGCAGGCCCAATGCGGATTGGCCGACTTCACACAAAACCTTTGAATCACTACGTAGGTGTGCGCAGGTTTCCTCACGATGTTTTCCTTCACCTTAAAAAGATTATTCAAATTTTACGTGACCGAGTTTTGTTTCTTTATATTATAATTAATTCCTGTGATATGTAAATATAACTGTAAGGTACACTATAATCTAGAAAAGGCTTATCTAAAATTAATCAAGCCGTGACGCCTACCCGAAAACCACAAAGTTCCTTCAAAAGGCTTTCTAGAGTTCACCACAAGAGCCGCCATCACTATGATTATATAAACGACCCTTTTGCCTCTGGGGTCAACATTACGTTGGTATTTACTTTCGTTAACATATAAAATAGCAAAAAGATGATATAAATATTTAATACTGTTGTCATGTAATTCTCTCTATTTCTGTCTTTCATTTTTGAACCTTTTTTTAATCATGTTATACCTGTTTTCCGCTTTTCTCATTCAACCTTTCGCAAGTGGTCCTTTATGCTGGAAGGTGTACGATACGCTTGCCAAGACGCGCTTGCCAGAACTCGTTTGCACTTTAAGATTGAGAAAGTATACCTACGTATAGTTATTCCTATATTTAAAACATACAATTAATAATTTAAAGTTAATTTTAACGCGACTATGAAAAAAGTTAGTTAATTGTTTATTAAGAACACACCTGAAAAATCAAACCATCTGCAAGCTTTAAAGAGACGAGGTTTAAAAAGAGCCCTTTCCTCTTGATAGGCAGCGGCATGGCTATGCCCTTAGCATTGCAGTTGTCCATGAGCGGCGGTTACCGAGCTCGTCTGCCTACATAAGCAATAAAAAAAATTAAAAAAAAGCTGTTTTATGAGCCTTTCAAACCGATAGAGTAGGTAAGTAATTTATATTGAAAATGTTTATCTTAAGTATATATGTACGTTTTCCGACGCTCTTACGGTGAAGGAAACCATCGTGAGGAAACTTTCATGCCCGCCTGCGAAGAGATTCAAAGGTTGTGCGTAATGTCGGCCAATCCGCATCGGGCCCGCGTGGACGACTAAGGCCTATACACCCTATACGGGTAGGCTCGTGCCCCTCGGTGCGGACGTACAATGAGCTGATGATGATGAAGTAGATATGTAATAGTCGAGTAACTTATAGTTTAAATACTGCACAGACAAAGTCGCGGGCAGCAGCTAGTAAGTAAAGATAATTACTTCCTACTACCGATCCTAATCGCTTTCATCCTTGTAATTTGGGCATGTAACCAAACTATTTCCAAAGCTTTGGCCAGTTACTGTACCTTTATTGAATTCAACTTAGTGATTTCGAAGATTATCCCTCAGAAATAGACATAGTACTATTGTTACGAATAATATGTCTAGGTTTGCCACCCATACTTTATAATAAACTATTGTACGTTATTTAATGCAATTGTACTCTATACTTTATAAGAATAATAAAGAACGCGAAAATAAAGCCTTAAATAAGAGTATTATTTATTACTAACAACTAAAAACTATACGGGTAGGCTCGTGCCCCTCGGTGGAGACGTTTAATGAGCTGATGATGATATATTTTATCATTAAATTCTTCATTTAAATGTCTTAATACATTTGGTAGATTTGGTGATAAGAAGGTGCTTCACAGAAGAATATATATATATACATATATAGGAGGGCGACAGTCTACAGCATTGAGCCACCGACGCTCAGATAAAATATATATCTCTTCTCAAATGTACTTAACGTCGATGATTTGTTAAACAACTTCGCGTGCCCTTTAAAATCATACTACGATACGGTTGTTTATGGAAATCCCCTAAATGCTTGTTGTACAAGTCGTAAATTATACAAAAGGGTTCGCCCGTAGGGCCCAGACAATGCTTGTCGCCGTCGGACTGACGATGTTTGTAATTAAAATTAATTGTCCCGCTGTCTTTTGTTTTTGTGTTAATTCGAACTCGAGTAACTACCATCAAATCTATCGTGGAATTGATTAAGACGAAATCGTCTTATACGTTCTAAGATAGATAAAACGTTTATGTGTTGTAAAACACAGGAACTATCAATCAAAACTAACATTAAATATCTAGAAATAACAAAAAAAATATAAAGAGACTGTAAACAGATAATAAACAAATAAAAAACTTAAAGGCTGAGACATGAACTAGCGTCCATGTCTCACTAATTTACTTAGCAGTAAGCAAGTACAAGAATGGTTACAAGTTCAAAGCAATGATATTCTGTATATATAAAGGTAGATACGCCACCCGTGCCTCAAAAACGAACCGCCAAAGAGAATACAGTTGAAGGCTCTTTATTACTGGAAAATGTACGCTCATTCGAAATATGTGTATGTGTGCTGTCGCTGCATTCGGAACACTTTTTTCAGTTGTTTTGTGAACATATCACGAATTTGTACATTTATACACTATAAAGTCACTCTTTCAGAAAACTTAACCCCGGTCGAGTAGTAGCTTCATGTGAAATTCAAAAGTGTTCTTTCAGGAACTAAACTCAATTATTCCTTTTTGAGGATGGGTAAGGATGTTTTTTAAAGCTCCAGTAATATTGATTGATGTGAAGTTTATAGATGATAATGATGAAGTGTTCTTTTAGTGAGCAAAACAATAAAAAGTAAACGTACTTAATAGCACCTAAAATAATGACTTGAACATTGTCGTTTCCTCAAAAGTGTAGTTAGTCAAAACTACCACTGCATCTAAACTGAAACGTTTGGTGTTAACGCCAAGTTAGTGTCAGGGGAGCGTTTAGATAAACGCAAATTGTTAGCACCGGGTTTGGCAACTTCTGTGCAAGTTAATGGAATAACTTCAACTACCGTTTGTTGTTTGCCAACTATTTTGACTTAACAAGGAGTTTGCTTTAATGTAAGAGTTTTTTATGTATTAATTTGGGTGGGTCAGTTCGCTGATTGTAAGTGATACGCCTGACCGTGACAGAGCCGTATTGAAGAAAAACAGTCACTGTATAAATTGATTATTCCTCGTCACGAACTGCGCCCGTCATATATTATTATATAAATAACCTACACTCCGATTGCAAAAAAATTGTAATTGACATTGTATGGCATTGAATTTGAATAGTGTTACGTTAATATTGAATTTATTTATAATTTGTGTTACAATTGACTAATTTGACATGTATTTATTTTTAAATTTTTATTGATTTCTTTAACTTATTTTTTTATTAATTTTATATAATTTTGACATTATGAAGTTTATGTATTTTGATATCAACTAGCATGCTGACATTTTGGTGGAAACTGTGAGTCACCATGCATTTGATAAATAAATAAATCAAAGACGACAAATATTAGGTCAATATATAAGTATATTCTAGACTTTTATGTATAATTGAAATCGTTGATATTTCCATATAAGTGTCGTACATTTTCACCAGTTTAAATTAAAGATTAAAAAAACCCTCATGAAAAAGGTTACTATACAATAGAAGAATATTTATCGGATAGAGATGTGTGGTCTTGCACTTAGTGTTCCAGTTACAAAATCTTTGTAATAAATTATTGTAAAGCTATGTGTAGGTAAATGACAAAACTGTAACCACTGATATAAAAAGATTAAAAGAGTAACTCGAGTTTCTTGCCGGCTTTTTGAAGATCCTACTTATTCCGAACCGGTGGTAGAGTCCCAAAAAAATATGATAATGATAACAATTGACGATTCAAAATTATCTGTAACAGATTTATTTGAATAAAGATTTTTTTCTTTCTTTCTTTCACACACAGCGCCATCTAGTCCCAAACCAAGCGTTAGCCTATTATATGGGTACTAAAAAAGTGACTAATAAATAAATAACCAATGACATTCACACAGCGCCATCTAGCGCCAAGTTAAGCGTGAAACTTGTATTCCGGGTACTAAACAACTGATAAACATACTTATATATATTTTTTGTAAATACACACATATTATACAAAGAAAACACCCAGACCAATACAAACAGACATGTTCATGCACACAAATGTTTGCACTGCCCGAGGATCGAGCCCCGAACTGGTGTAAACCGACGTCTCAACCATTACACCAAATGGGTCGTTGAAGTAGTAACGTTTTTTCCTAAACACGTAGTATCACCTCGTCGCCTATAAACTATTTGTACACGCAATAAAACACCCGACGTCTGTGATTTATTGCTGAAACAGTTGCTACATATTAACTTTTTGGTCAGATGTTTTCCTACTGTACCCGCATTTCAATATATACAACACAACAGTAATACTTAGTCTGACTAGTGAATTAGTTAAGATTAGTATGCTATCAAACTAAATAAATTAATATCCACCGAAATTCACTTTGTAACTAAACAACAGATAAACATTATGAAAAACTTTTATTTTTGTAAAAATATACATAGAAACACCCAGTCCAATACAAACAGACATGTTTATGCACACAAATGTTTGTACTGCCCGGGGATCGAACCCGGAACCCTTTGTGTAGCAGCCGACGTATCAACCGGTACACCAAATGGTGCAATTATAATACACACAATCCAACGCATGCGGGATCCTACCTCGCACAACTACCAAGCGTGAAGATTATGATAAAACCCATCGCTATCATGAAGAAGGCTCTTAAACCAGTGAACTGTCACGGATTTATAAAGCAAATAAGTAATTACAAAGACTTTAATTTTAGTTTTTAAACTACATTTTTACAAATCACTCTTAAACTTCAGCCCTAAATATAGAGCACCGAATTTTAAACTGCTCATTAGCAGAAAAGGTGACTCTAAGCAAACGGTAAAACAGTCAAACATTTGGGTCAAAATGCCAACTGAATTAGCCTACAGTGGCGTGCACAGAGATTATGAGTATGCAAAATAAGTGACACTAATCGCGAAAAAATATTTTACATTATTGTCAAATTGAGTGCTGTTGATGACAGCAGATTGCATATGGTTTCAAATCTGTAAAGGAAAATGGGCGAATAAGTGGGAATCCTTTAATATGTTGGCGGTTTTCCGGGTTAGACGCACAAGGTATGCACTGCTTATTTGCATATAATAAATAAACTAATAAATATCCACTGACACTCACACAGCGCCATCTAGCCCCAAGTTAAGCGTGAAGCCTGTAGTATGGGTAACGGATAAATATACTTACATATTTTTTTTTGTAAATACATGCATATTATACATTGAAAACACCCAGATCATTGATTACAAACAGACATGTTCATGAACACAAATGCTTGTACTGCCCGGGGAAATAAGCAAATAAGTAATTACAAGGATTCAAATCTAGTTTTTTTTATGAGCGTCGGTGGCTCAGTGGTGTGGACTGTCGCCTTCCTACCGGGAGGGCTGAGGTTCAAATCCCGACACGTACCAATGTATTTTCGAATTTTCGACAAATATATGTACGTTATCCGACGCTCTTACGGTGAAGGAAACACCTTCATGTACGCCTGCGAAGAGATTCGAAAGTTATGTGTGAAGTCGTCCAATCCGCACTGGGCCCGCGTGGACGACTAAGGCCTAATCACCCTATACGGGTAGGCTCGTGCCCCTCGGTGGGGACGTTTAATGAGGTGATGATGATGATGAAATCTAGTTTTTAAACTACCTTTTTTGAAAAAAAAAACACTCCAAAACTTCAGCCCTAAATATAGAGTCCCAAATTTTATGCTGCTCATTAGCAGAAAAAGGTTATATTTAGTAAAATTAAGCTAATCGTTAATCTGTCGAAAATTTGGGTCAAAATGGCAACTGAATCAGTCTACGTCTGTTGTGTTGCTTCTATTAATGTGGATGAATCAACATAATGTTCCACGATTCGATTTTCGATATGTGCAATCTATTACGGCGTATTCCATTTATCTTCTTGGACTTAAATTAATCGGGTCGACAGCAAGCATTTAACTTTAATGTCCCATTTTCTATTTTATACATCTTTCTATATACGACATGCCTACTCCATTTAAACTTTGTTAAAAGTAAAAAAAATGCCTTTTTAAACATCCCGGAAACAATCATCATTATCATCAGCTCATTAAACGTCCCCACTGAAGGCCCAGAGTCCACCTGTAAAGGGTGTACAGGCCTTAGTCATCCACGCGGGCCCAGTGCGGATTGGCCGACTTCAATTGCTTCGTAGGCGTGCGCAGGTTTTTCTCACGATGTTTTCCTACGGTGACGTAGAGCGTCGGCTAAACGTACATTTAATTTCGAATTTTTTAAAATACATTGGTACGTGGCGGGATTTCGGAAGGCAAAACCAATGAGCCACTGATGCTCTCCCGTGAACAATGAAATATTATATTGTGTAAAAAATATGAAGCTCGAATTTACTTCCGATCCCAACAGAAAGGTTTCTGGAGTTATCACAGGTTTCCGCTGGTTCATTCTCTTTTAATTCCGAAGAACTGCGCTCCTTCATCAGCAAACCTTTTCAGGCCGTTGGTAATTTGGTTATGATAATGACCTATAGTAAACTAACCAAGATACAGATATCTTAGCTCGAACGGAGAAGTGCTTAATTTTTTTTTTTGGACAGTTTACAAGACATACACTTATTACATTGACAATATACATTAGTAAGAGATACAAACAAGTAGTGAAGCCTTAATTACAAACTGCCACGACAAGCACAGCTGACATGGAAGCAATTTTGCAAAACGAAGTTAACAGAATTTTCATGTAAATATAATACTTCACAATACTAATTAAAAGTACAGGTTACAATTAAGTGTGCAAGTAAGAACACTTAAACTTGCAAATCTCGTGAAGGTTTCCAGTAACTTCTATCGCGAAATTTGATTTCAGCAACTCATGACTCGAAATAATGAGATCTTGAATTACACAAGATTGAAAATGTACAACACAATTAGAATGTGGTATGCTAAACTAAGGAAAACAATGCGACGGAGGCATTGAGGTTTGCCTGATACATTTCGGATACAAATTTGCAATTTTACACGTGTCTTCGTAACAATACAATTAACAGAACTCGCAAGACTCTTTGGAACATAATCAAGGAATTAACGTTTTGTAGATTGTAATTGTATATCCAAATTCTTGGCACTCGCGAGTAGTAGGTCTTGCTATGATAATTGGCAGCATGTATTTTCGATTCAGAAAATGCTTTTTTATGACATTAAGTGAACGTGGCGATCAGTGTTGAAGGAAATTAAAAAAGTAGTAAGTCATTATTTTTCCGTCAACACTGCCATGTACTCGTCACCAACGACGACAGGTGTTAGGACACACCTCGTAATTTTACTCGTAAAACACAAAATGCAAAACACTCCGATTTTCGGGGCAACATCTGGCAGTGAGGTGGTACCTACCTTGTCAACTCACTCCCGAGTATACCACCTACATATTCTGTTGGATATGTGAAAATCTAATTGGTCATTGAATTAACTTTATATTATTGTCATCATCAGCTCATTAAATGTCCCCACCGAGGGGCACGAGCCTAAAAGGCCACCCGTATAGGGTGATTAGGCCTTAGTCGTCCACGCGGGCCCAGTGCGGGTTGGACGACTTCACACACAACCTTCGAATCTCTTCGCAGGCGTGCATGAAGGTTTCCTCACGATGTGTTCCTTCACCGTAAGAGCGTCGGATAATGTACATATATCTTCGAAAATTCGAAAACACATTGGTACGTGTCGGGATTTGAACCTCAGCCCTCCCGGTAGGAAGGCGACAGTCCACACCGTTGAGCCACCGACGCTCTAAAAAAAATTGTATATGTATCATTTCCCCATATGGATAAATATGGACCTTATGGATAATATTCACACGCCCAAACAAATGAATAGACGAAATACATTTTATCAGATTCATTTCAATGATTTTTTATCCCAGTAATCTGCTCTAAATAAAATTACTGACGTGTGAGCTTTTCTATTCACTTCGTTACCCCTCAGGTACTCGCATAATTTTTACATTGTTCAGTATAAATATTCTATGCGTAAAAGAATAATAATAAACTTTTATTGCACATAAAACATATTACAAGAGAAAACATGGACAGAACAAAAAGTGTACAAATAAGGCGGTCTTATTACTAAAAAGCAATTTCTTCCAGACAACCTTCAGAAGAGGATAGTTTCTTAATAATGATTAATTGGGCTGTGCAAAAGTTAGAACCTAAGTTATATAAAAATAATAAAATATAATAAATATAATTTCAACAAATACATACATATAAACAGTATCAACGCGTATACCTTGAATGAAATATTATATACATACAATTCAAAAATTCAAAAGAAAAATATATTCTGAAATAAGCAAGTCAAACTTACATAATACTAGTATATGAACCAGTTTGTTTGAATTCTAATCACGTATCTAAAGATTGTTGCTGGTCTGGAGGACGTTGGTGTGAATCCCACGGGAAAAACATTGAAAGTTCGGGCATTTATTCGAGGTACACAAACATATACTCTCATTGGTCTAACATATTGATAGTTTTAGTTATTTGGAAGTCTAGACAGTAATCCGTTCATAGTCAATGATATTCTGTATATATAAAAGGTACGCCACCCGTGTCTCGAAGAACCGCTAAAGAGAATACATTTGTAGGCTTAGTTTAGGTTAATGTACGCTCATTCGAAATATGTGTATGTGTGCTGTCGCTGCATTCGGAACACTTTTTCGATTTCGATTGTTTTGTGAGCATATCACGAATTTGTACTTTTTACCATTATTCATAGTAAATGTATTCACCCTAGTTTACAATAACTTACTTACACTAAAGATACCTAAATACTAAACATTTAATGCCTAGGGATCGAACCCCGAAAAAAATCATTAACTTTCTCCTAGTAACTGTTTCATCTTTAACGTACTTCTACTTTTTTAAACCAATTGAAAACGGAGTTCTAATTTTAGCCCTCACGTAGCAAAATCCCTGCTTTTGTTAAACGAGCGGAATACAAAATGGTGTTTTACTAATTTATATTCGGATTTAACCTAAGGCAGTGTTTTAGAATTGAATAACGCCTTTCGATTAACGTGAAATCTCAAGGTTTTTAATTTTCAAGTTCCCTTAGCCGAAATTCTTGTTATTTAAATGTGAGTGTGTGTAAGCAACCTCCCTCACACATAGACATAAGTAAGTATATAAGCGCAGTTGTAAGTCATTTGATAAGACAATATCCTGGCAAGGTCGCCATGCGATGTGGGGACCGGGAGACGGAATCAAAACACGTTACTAGGTGGTAGACTCGATACTGAGTCGTCTAGGTAGGTACCACCGCCAGATATCATCCCGTGAAACAGGAGTGTTATGCACTGTTGTGTTTCGGGATGTGAATACTGTAGCTAGTGAAATTACCGGGTATATGAGACCTAACATCTGTTGTATCGGGTGACGGGCGCACTCGGACACTTCCACTCCCCAGCATATAGCTCTAGCGACTCACTCGCGACGGCCAATAAAGGCAAGCGGAAGGTGGGGATCTGGTCCTCATGGGGTCTACTTCGCCCACCAACGGTGAGACGAAGGCGAACACCAGAGACTTCCCCGAAGCACGGGACCGAGGTGCGCGCCACACACCATCAGCTCGCCACAAGCTGCCCGACGGAGACTAATTGCACCGATGATACTAGCATAAAGCTAATACCACCAGCGGGCGATGGGGTCGTCACGTCCCTACGCGCTTATTATTATTATTATATAAGGACAAAAAACATAAGAAACGATAATATCATTCACTTATAATTAATATTTATTCACTTATAATTAATATACGTAAAGGCTGCCACGACATACACGATCTGGAGGGTGCAGGTTTAAATCCCGCCATGTACACAATGTCTTTTAGAATTTTGAAATTATATATACGTTTATCCGACGCTCTTACGAATGATAACACCGTGAGTAAACCTGCGCACGTTTACGAACAGATTCAAAGATTGTGCGTGATGTCGGCCAATCTGCTCTGGGAATGCGTGGATGACTTAGGGCTTTACACTCTATACGGGTAGACCTGTGCCCTTCGGTGGGGACGTTTAATGAGCTGATGATTATGAACCATTCAATAAACGAGTAGCTAACTCATGACAACAATATTTAATTGAATAGCTGTCATTTAATAATGATAGTACTATTTACGTAGAATTACTTAATGATTGAAGTGTTTGTTAAAAACTCCTTCTAAATAGTTTAATAAGGTATTCAACGTTTACTGCAGATGAAAAAACATCCCACGATTCAACAGGTATTAAGATATGACCTCTAAAATAGAAAAAGCCTTGTAAGTATTGATGTACAGCCACGAATTAGAAAAAAACCTGTATCCTTAATTAACGTTACTAGGGAACGGCCCATGAACCCATAAACTGAATGGTTATTTCGCCCATAACATTGGTAACAGGACAAAGGCAACCAAAACCAGGGCTTCAATTCTACTAAATAACATGTCATATAACATGTCATCACGACTTCATTAAGATATTTCAAAATCCAACAGCAAATTTGGTATTCCGATTCAACTGTTGTAAATGGTTTCAAATGCAATAAAATATCATTTTTTATGAAAGCACACCTTATTTAATATGTCGGTTCATTGATCAATCTTGTTTGTTTGCTATATTGTATTTTTAAATACACTAAAACCAATAAATATAAGGCCAATAGATGATAATGAGCAATGACGTCACATATCACTAATCTCATACAAAATTCGCTAGACTCCCGCCACCAATTTGCCATTGTTGTCCGGGGGCGCTATAATACAATTCAGAATTTTGATTTATTCTACCCCCAAGGATATAAAATAGGGGATGAAAGTTTGTATGAAACTTTGTCCATTTTAAATCGTTCGGGCTGAGACTGCATACATATATCTACTATAACTTAGGCATCCCTTAAGAAAGGATTGTGATATGATCCACCCCTAAGGAGATAAAAATAGGGGATAAAGCGATAGTAGGATTATAGACCGACGACTTGCGAAAGGTCATCGTTGGAGGCTGGATGAGAAAAGCGGAGAGCCGGGATATCTGGCCAAAATGGGGGAGACCTATGTCCAGCAGAGGACTGCGATAGCTTGAAGAGAGAAGCATAATACTTCTTAACGCGAGCGAAGCCGTGAGCAAAAGCTAGTCTACCGTAAAACATTACAAATAGGTGGAAAACTTTACTATTCAGAATAACGCTATTATTAGCGCTTTTTAAAGTAATCGGAATTGGGGTCAGAAAGTCCTTCATACATAAGTCATTACATTGAATGAACTATTCTGGAATAGTTACTTTTTGTTTGTTCCCCGTTTTTATTAGAAAAACTTTTGTTTATGTTGACTTCTCGAGCTCTTAGTTGTTATTTGATTAACGGAATGGTTACCAGGGGGTCCTATTTATAGAAGGGAAGTCAGAGGTTTCTAACAGCCAAATTCAACATTTTATGCAGTGACCTCTATATATATAGGGATCAAAGAAAAGGCCTTCATTGTTCCATATTTAACGACAAATCCACTTGATTAAGTTCCACTGAAAAGTGTTTGTAATATTATTCATCATCATCATCAGCTTATTAAACGTCCCCACCGAGAGGCACGAGCCTACCCGTGTAGGGTAATTAGGCCTTAGTCGTCCACGCGGGCCCAGTGCGGATTGGACGACTTCACGCACGACCTTTGAATTTCTTCCCAGGCGTGCATGAAGGTTTCCTCACGATGTTTTCCTTCACCGTAAGAGCGTCGGATAACGTACATATATTTTCGATAATTTGAAAATACATTGGTACGTGTCGGGATTTGAACCTCAGCCCTTCCGGTAGAAAGGCGACAGTTCGCACCACTGAGCCACCGACGCTCACTGAGCCACCGACGCTCAGTAATATTATTAAATTTTAGCAATAATAAAGTCAAAAATTTTGACTCCAAATTGTCGAAGCGAAGTGGAATGAACTTCTACTGGATACATTTCCGATGCGATACGACCTAGCATCCTTCAAACAAGAGCGTACACTCTTTAATAAGGCCGGCGACGCACTGTAACCTAAGGTCTTGCAAATGTCCGGCGTCACCATCAGGTGAACCGTATGCTCTTTTGCCTCCTGTTGAATCGTGAAACGTGTGTACTGACTAAGGGGTTACCACTATCTATTAAAACAGTATTACTAAAATGATATGTCAGCATTTTTGTACCAGAAATGGCGAGGTAATATTATTGAAGTATATGGGTAGGCTATATGGGTAGGCTCGTGCCCCTCGGTGGGGACGTATATGATTATGGTGATACCCTTAGGCCGAGACAATTAGTTTGAATAATATCGTGCTCTAAGAGCTGCAGAAGTTTAAACTTATAGTGCCAGGGTCAATGATTATTGACACTTATCTTCAGGCACTTTAGAATGTATAAATAAATAATAAATAAATAAATATCCACACAGCACCATCTAGCCCCAAGTTAAGCGTGAAGCCTGTATTATGGGTACTAAACAACGGATAAATATACTTAAATACATTTTTTTTCGTAAATACATACATATCATACATAAAACACCCAGACCATTACAAACAGACATGTTCATGCACACAAATGCTTGTACTGCCCGGGGATCGAACCCGGAACCCTTGGTGTTGCAGTCGACCTCTCAACCGCAACACCAAATGGGTCGTCAATATATTATACTTTGAATTCTGGTTAAATAATATAAGGTTGGCAGCATACACAAAGCGATATTGGAGATTGTTTCTACTAGATGTTCCCCGCGGTATGATCCACGGAATAAGATATTCTCCAGCAGCAAAACGTAAACTAAAATTTAAAATAAAGCGCGCAGCTCACGTTACAAGCGGCCGCCGCACGAAACAACAATGCTTTACGAGTATTTTCCAAAAATATTTTTTTTTTTAAATGAAAGTAGCCATTGTTTCTCTAATTTTATTATCTGCCTGCCATAAAAGACGCGTCCAAATTACTCGGAATGAACAGACAGACAAATATGTAAAAATATGTTGTTTTGGACCATGCAGGAACATATATTCATATGCATGAAGAAAAATTTTTAATTTCAATATTACGAACAGACATTCAAATTTTATTTGTATGTATAGAATAGATGTATAGATATAATCGACTGCAAAGATTAATAAGTTGGTCGTGCGTAGCACGGGTGGATAGTCACAAAATAATTGATAAATCTATTGACTACGCGCGTGCTACGTTCGAACGGATAACAGTGTTTCTTGCTAGTGTCTTCTCAGCAGAATCAACTCTCCTCACCGGCGGTAGATCCCCACTAGTTTAACTTCAATTTAAACGAGGATTCGAAAGTGTCTTGTAAAAACTTGAATAAAGAAAAATCGGTTTGAGCGTCGATACTACTATGGAAACAGCAATAATAATAAAATACTTTAGAAAAGTTGTAACCATCGCGTAATTCTTGTTCTTCTAGAAGAGAGAGAAGACGAGAAGAACGTAATTTAAGTAGTCTGTGTCTCTTGGGATTTGAACCAACGACCTCTGAGCACACTGGTATAAAATCAACACTCAGACAATCAGTCAGTTCAACTGTAATTTCCAACGTTACTACAGACAATTCATGGAGTAGGCGAAATTTCAGGTGGCATTTAATTGGCATTTCACTGAACCTTGTTACGACAAAAACATCCTGAATAATTGTCTACGAAAAGAGGACTTTTCATCGTTTAAATATTTATTTGTGTTCCCTCAATTTGTTATTGTTTACAATAAAATATGATGGCTATTTGACGACCCGTGTCGTTTAATGGTTGAGACGTAAATATAAATATTATTATGTATTTGTTTCAATTTATATATAAACAATCCATATCATTATTTATGTTCGTATATAAATTGTTTTTTATATAGCTGTAGGTCACTGTGTTCGTGAACGCGGCTCTATTTACCTCACCAACTGTGTCTACGGAAGACCAGCGTCAGGATCTCCTGTGGTTGTTCATATTAGCTGAGTAGGCTTCCTTTCAGTCCAATTTCATTTTATTTCAATTTATTTATGATTAACAATTTAATTGTTTCTGAATAATTTTTACTTTACTCTACTTTAAACGTCGGCTTGACAAAGGGTTACACATCTGTGTGCATGAATGTATGTTTATATAATTACGAACTTAAAACAATTAAGTACATTTATCCGTTGCTCATCATTACAGCTGTATTACGTCCACTGCTGAACGTAGGCCTCCCTTAAAAATCTCCACCTCCCCCTGTCGGAGGCTATTTGCATGCAACTACACATGACCCTTCTCAGGTCATCTGCCCATCTCGCGGGTGGCCGTCCTAGCCTGCGCTTGCCGTTACGAGGTCTTCTCTCAAGCACTTTACTGCTGCAGCGACTATCGGTTCTTCGAGCTAGATGTCTCGCCTATTGCCACTTCAGCCCTGTTACACGGTTACCTATATCTATTTCCCGAGTCTTACTACGAATCTTAGTTTCTGATTTGGTCACGCAGGCAAAGTCCAAGTGTAGACCTCTGCATAGCTCGCTGAGTCACTCTGAACCTATTAAAAGCCCGAAGTTATAAACCAAGTCACAGCACCAAAGGTCGACATAGGCAACACATACTGATAAAAAAACCTTTGCCAGAGTGTCTTAACACTGTGGTATTTTCGACAAGAAAAAAACCCGTAATTTCCCATACGCTGCCCAACCGAGTTGAATTCATTTAATGACCTCTTTGCACCGTTGCTCAGTACCCATAATACACGCTTTCGTTTAATTGAAGCTAGATGGCATTATTTCGATATCTATATTATCTTACAGCAGACTTACTGTGACGCGGGGTTTAGCCAACACGAGTCGTATAAATGCATTTAAATCACCTAGTCCGTGAGCTTAATAGGCCTGTCCCGCTTAGTTACCTACGAAGATTAATCACCCTCTTCCGCTATGCTTACAGAATAATATTTTATCATTACTTTGGATCGACTCTACACCCTGGTCCCATTAACTACTTTAGTTAATTTGTTAAATTCGATATCTAAGCTTGAGACTCAAATAACCTATTTTTTTATCATCTATAGGCAGACATTTGACCGGCATCTCACCTGATGGTAAGTGATGATGCGGCCTTCTGATGCGACTCTTGCCTTAAAGACGGCCAGGTTGTAATGATCGGGGAACACATAAGGAGGCAAAGATTTCCATTCCTTTGCGGTGCACATTATGAACGAGGCACCATAGGCGCCGTGCGGTTAAATGGAATGTCAACCACGTAAGGATGGAACGCTCGCCTGTGTCTTGTTTCCCGATGGTGAAAAGGGGCTGGTGGAATTAACTCGTGTAACTCCATCGCACACTCACCGAAATGTAACCTGTAAAAAACTGACAGCCGTGCAACTCTACGACGATGCTCGAGGCTTTGCAGCTTAGCGGCAGTCAGAGTAGAGTCGCCAATGAGCCGCTCAGCTATGAATAAGACTTACATGTTTCGATTTACGTTGAGAGCTTATTCTCGTTACTTCCCTTCTGAAGCTGTGATGTCAATAAGAGTCTAACAGCAAAAAGTTCACCCAAAAAAGATTTGTTGTTTCGGTCTAATTTCATGTTATTCGTGAGAGAACATACGTTACCGACATAACTTGCCATATGAACAATTTAAATTTCAATGTGTGTATGATTCCAAAGCTTTGTCTGAGACTGTGTGTGCGACGGAAGCTTTGGGATCATGCTAACGTCTTACGACACAGTCGCAGTCTAGTTTTAACTTAGCAGTATTATTTACAATAAGCAATATTTATAACAGGCTATTAATAAACGAAAGCTCTACGTAATGGTGTTTTTAGAGTATTGTTTATTATACATAGAAAGAGGTTTAGTATTTTTTCTTTTACAGTGAATTGTTAGAAAGAGAATACAACTTATAAGAAGTTTTATTCAAGAAAAATATATCATCTTTTCAGCGAGACATCTTTTAAGTTTTAACTTGAAACGAGCACTTATAATGAAAACAAGAAAAGTCGAGTCTCTAATAAAAGTTTGAAAAATTTTAAGTTTTGTTTTATAACAAACTTGTGTTAAAATTAAAATTGAGATACGAATTTCAAAACGATTTATTACTCTGTCATTACATCTTTCTATGAGAGTCCTATCTAATATTATGAACTAGCTTTTGCGTGGGACTTCGTCTGCGTGGAATAGTTACTTTGGCCTAATGCTCTCTTTAACCCCCTACTTCGTTTATATAGGTGAGTTAAAACTGCGATATCTCATAAGATATTCATTTAAATTGAATGATGTAAAGGGCAATTTTGTTAAAAATGAAATACTTGTGATAAATAAAGAATTTATTTGGATAAGGATTGATATCATATTTATGAAAATAGCTTCGCAAAATGATGCATTATTTTAGAAAAAAATTTTAGCAAAAAATATGTTATATGGAGCTAACCTTAAAAGATGGATATATGCTTTCGCGGACTTTTTTGTAGACCTTTAAAAGGAGAACAATACTCTCATACATAACTTTTGCGAAACTTTAACCGTTTACGCATCGTACGCAGCGGAATCTCCAAGTATGAAAATTTTTCCCCGGATTTTGAAACATTCTTCATTGTGGTTCCGCTTCCATTGCTTGAAGCGTGATGATATATAGCCTATAGCCTTCCTCGATAAATGAGCTATCTAACAATGAAATAATTTATCAAATCGGACCAGTATTTCCTGAGATTAGCGTGTTCAAACAAACAAACTCTTCAGCTTTATAATATTAGTATAGATGTTAAAGTCTGCGTGTTTGTTTGTCCTTATTTCACGGCAAAACGGAGCGACCAACTGATTTGATTTTAAAGTAGAGATAGTTGAATAGATGAAGAGTTACATAGAGTACAGATTTTTTTTTTTTTATATATCTGATGGGCTTACTCTTGAGCACAGACTATCCTATGGGAAGAGACGTGCTCTAAGATGGAGCGAGCTTGCCCAGAAAAAGCCTATTCACTCGTTTTTTGAATGCCACGAGGTTGTAAGTGGCCGGAAACACAAACGCAGGGAGGTCATTCCATTCCCTAGCTGTACGCATAATGAAAGAAGACGCAAAACGCTTAGTCCGAATGCGGGAACGTCAAACTACAAACGGATGAAATTTTGCAGTTCGCCTTGATAACCTATGGTGAAAGGGTGACGATGGATAAGTGCGTGGAGCTCGGAAGAACACTCACCAAAGTAGAGCCTGTAAAAACTGACAAACATGTTACTTTCGGCGGTGGGATAAGCTCTGCAGTTTAGAATAACGAGCGCTGATCGCCAATGAGTTTTCTGGCTCTGCGATCGATTGAGTCCAAAGTAGCAAGATGACATTTTGCTGAACCATCCCAAAGATGACTGCAGTACTCCATCTCTTTCTTCTTTTAATCTCTTAATTTCTTAAAAAGGAAGGTAGAAATTTGTATGAAGCATTCAATTCATTTTCAAATTAGTTAAAACATACCAAGGACTATTTGGCACTAACAAAAAAAAATCATTATTTCATCAGAAAAAGGGATACGTTTTATTCTGAATTACATGCTAGCGAAGCCACGGGCAAAAGCTTGTTTAATAAAAATAAAAATTAGTATTTAATGACTGACTTAAGAATCACTGAATTATTGGGTGCATAATGATACTAAATACACTACAGAAAAACAGGATACGCGGCAGTCGGGTTATAAACTTTGAACACTGTACAATAAACCATTATTTTGATAAATCTCATAGGGTTCAGCCTGCGTTTACAATAAAAGCGGAAAAAAATACGACATCACATTAGGGACCCCAAAAATAACAGTATTTCTCCACTATGAAATTGATATTATTATACATATAAACCTTCCTCTTCAATCGCTCTACCTATAAAAAACGAATCGAACTCCATTGCGTAATTTTAAAGATTAAAGCGTACATAGGGATATAGGGACAGAAAAAGTGACTTTGTTTTTTACTAAATAGTGATAACTAGGATTCTTTGATAGAGAAAATTACATACAATTTGGCTAAACCAAGGTAAATTCTAAATTAATATACATAAGACTAATGATGTAAAAAAGTATAAATTCGTGATATACTCACAAAACAATCGAAAAAAGTATTCCAAATGCGGTGACAGCACACATACACATATTTCGAATGAGCGTACATTTACCTAAACAATTGAGTACAAACTGTGCTCTCTTCGGCGGTTAGCTTTTGAGGCACGGATGACGTATCTACCTTTATAAATAAAATAATAAAAATAAACATATTTATTTCGGAAATAATTCCATATCGTGTTAGTAACAATTATCTTAAAAACTATGTTAGTAAACGATGCGAATAATAATTAATCGCAGTGTCCTTGAAAAGCTGGAAGCGAGTCCAGTGCTGCATAATGGCACTGTCTGCGTCCAGCCTCGCCGCCACCGTATATATACAGAATATCATTGCATAACAGGTGATATTTTAGTACTTTTCAATGCAACTGAAAACAAGGCCAATGTTTATCAATCCAATAAGATGCTTTACGATGGAACAAACAATGACAGTCCATTTCAAAAGACATGCGGTGTGGAGATAAAAGGTTTTTCTTCTAAATCGTAAACCATTGCTTTTACGACTCAAGTGAAACGACCCAATTCAATTGTAATACTTATCCAATAAAATCGAGTTCTACGGGTAGACCGCATAATAAAAGTGTCTTTACTAGGCGGTAGACTGAGTACTGAGTCGTCTGGGTAGGTATCAACGCAGTGCCAGATATCGTCCCGACAAATAGGAGTGCTCTGTACTTCTGCGTTTCGGAACCTCACTGTAGCTAGTCACTTTACCGGGTATGAGAGACCTACATAACATCGTAGTCTCGGGTGACGGGTGATAGGCAGTGTTGAAGGAAAGTAATGACTATAAGGTTGGCATGGCGTTGCTCCTTCATAGTACGAGTGACTATGGTTGACGTCACCATTACTTATCTTCAGGGAATCCTATAATTTTCTTATCTGAGAATTAAAAAGGTGTCTTATCTGCAAAGAATGAACATAATGTAAGTACTGCGTTTACGAAAATAATCAGACCTACAATTGAACCTAAGAAAAGTTCAAGCATTCAACCTGTAACGTCAAAGACAGTAATGTGAAAGCCTTTCTGAAGTTGAAACACAATGGAGTCTTCATATATACACGGCACATCGGACTGTGTTCACCATCCGCAGGAAAGGGGTTTGCTTTGGCTTATCTGTTTTTAGTGTGTGGTCCAATTGACAATTTTCATGTGATTGAATATTTACTCAGTTAATGTTTATATAGGGAGCGTCGGTGGCTCAATGGTGTGGACTGTCGCCCTCATACCGTGAAGGCTGAGGTTCAAATTCCGCCACGTACCAATGTGTTTTCGAATTGTCGAACTTATATGTACGTTATCCGACGCTCTTACGGAGAAGGAAAACATCGTGAGGAAACCTTCATGCACTGGGCCCGCGTGGAGGACTAAGGCCTAATATACGGGTAGGCTCGTACCCCTCGGTGGGGACGTTAAATGAGCTGATGATGATAATTTTTATTGATTGTAATAATAGCTTCGATAGCTTATTCATACTCACATGTGGGTTTCATAAGTACAAAATGGTTATAGGCCACCTCCTAATTAATTATTGGCTGCAGGCAACTTTGTCACCGTAGCTAACTTCTGGGCTTCTACGGTTTGATTCAGTTTTTGCTATCGATACGCGTAGAAGATGTCACCATTTCTATTGAATAATATAAAATTTATAAAACGCTTACGCCTACCAGTTATGGTATTAAATGGTCAATCAAATATTTTGTTCTATAATTCTAGCTGTATTTTTTCTGTGCAGGCATATAACTTTTTATTGCGTGTCGTTAATATTAATTTTGGTACTATAAAAGGATATACCCAGAGGACCGTGATAATGGCAGACAATGTGAGGTTGGCCGTAGGTTACACATTACATTTTTTATAATGTTAAATGAAACAAAAATTGGCCAAGTGCGAGCCGAACTCGTCCGTGGAGCGTTCCGCAGCAGTAAGTAACATAAAATGAAATATTTTTTATTTACTTAGGCACCTACAACAGCTTTATTATGAGAAAATAGTGGTTCACCGTTTATAACGTATAAAGAAACTACAGACTAGATATCGCTCAAACTAAATTTCTTTGTTTCATTTCATGGTAATTTACTTAATATATTTTTTTTTATTGTATCAACCCCATATTTTAGAAATTAGAAAAGGAGGACACATTGGAAGTGTCTCTCATGCAAACTATTCAATTTATTAAAAAATATATATTAGAAACCTCAATATCATTTCTCAAGACCTACACATTGTCTGTCTATCCGTTCGACAGACAGACATGGCGAATCTATAAGGGTTCTGTTTTTTGCCATTTGGCTACGGAACCCTGAAAAACACCTTAATGTTACTCGTAGAGTACCTTTACAACAAACACCTTAGAGAAATCGTTTTGAGGGTTTCGCAAGGTGCGAATTTACGAGTAATACTTAATTTTTAAGCGACACCCTTTATTTAATTAGTGAAAATGATAATTTACTATAAAATACTGTTGGTTTCCCAAATAAATTAATAAACAGGAACATTAGCAAACGTGAAAACAATAAAGCTAATAATCTTGTAATATTAGGAGCCTTATTCCCAAAATTGTGTTTCGACTACATTATGATAATTTGGCAAAGGTCTCTCAAAATCAAGCATTCACCCCGAGAATAGCTGCTCAGCGAATATATTTGTATCTCATAGCTATTTAGGGTTGCGTAAAGTGCAGATTTAGGGATACAGGGAAACGAATCGTCCTAAACCTACAGAGATATTTCTTCGAGCGTTATAATTCAACTTCAGTATAAAGGTCAACATGGAAATGTTTTAGGTTTCGTTGGTTTTTTAATATTGTACACGTATACAGTTCATCATCAGCTCAGTAAACGTTCCCACCGAGGGGCACGAGCCTACCCGTATAGGGTGATTAGGCCTCAGTCGTCCACGCGGGCCCAGTGCGGATTGGACGACTTCACACACAACCTTCGAATCTCGTTTCAAGCGTGCATGAAGGTTTCCTCACGATGTTTTCCTTCACAGTGAGAGCGTCGAAAAACGTACATATATTTTCGAAAATTCGAAAACACATTGGTACGTGTGATTTGAACCTCAGCCCTCCTGGTAGGAAGGCTACAGTCCACACCATTGAGCCACCGACGCTCTACAGTAGACATATACAGTTGTTCGTGACATATTCCGAATTCACCCGTTCCCGTGGGAATTCGAGTATAAAATATAGAAGAACTAGCGACCCGCCCCTGCTTCGCGCGGGTGCAATGGTGATATTCGTAATAGGCCGCGTCCCCGGTCGGTCAGCACCGCCGCAAACGTTACGTACCGCAATTTTTAAATCTGTAATATCTTCGCAAATATTCATTTAAATCATATGCTGTAAGGGACCATATAGATTCATATTAAATCAACAATTTATTTAAAATATTTAATTGGATAATGATTAATGTCGTATTGGTAAAAATAAGAGAAAACATATAACATCGCGGAGGTTTCTGTAGACCTCTTTAATATATAGAACACTCAGTACATTATTTTGATAAATCTTGTAATGTTCAGCCTGCGTTTGCAATGTAGAAGCGGAAAAATTTAATTAATTACATCACATTAGAAACCCAAAAATAACAGTATTTGTCCTCTATTAAATGGATGTTTTTATACCTATAAACCTTCTTATTGAATCACTCTATCTATTAAAAAACACGAAAAAATTTGTTGCGTAGTTTTAAGCTTTAGGCGCACATAGGGACAAAAAAACCGACTTCGTTTTATACTATGTAGTGATTACGGAAGTATGGACTAGAAAGTAATACATATTGATACGCTTCGCTTCTTACAGCCATATTATGTGGGAAGTATCTTACCCTGCAGCGTGAGCCCGTCATATACTGTTTGATTGATTGATATGCTTTATATGTGTTGGAATAGCAGCCAGCTTTTACGTTAAAACCACGTAATCTCTTGAGTTTTGCTCAGTTTAATACAACATTCCCACTTAGGATAGCACTTTTATAAATAAATAAAAACGTTTATTTTCAGGCCATCCATAATAAAACTCACTTTACTTAGAAAATAAAAAAATAAATAAATGGAATCATAATTACCTTCCATGAACATTGAAAACATTCAATTAATTAAATATAAATAACATTTCATTAACATTATAAAATAATAATAGACAGATTCAAAATTACAATTTTATGTTTAAAATCACATGGGAATTGAACATGTCTGTTTGTATTGGTCAGCGGTGGTGTTCTCTATGTACTATATATATATGTATTAACAAAAAAAAAATTTAAGTATGTTTTTCAGTTGTTTAGTTCCCAAATTACAGGCTAAATGCTCAGTTTGGGACTAGATGGCGCTGTGTGCATGTAAGTTGATATTTATATATTATATTAGTTTATTTGCTGATTTTTGCTCAGTTCAGTACTCTTTTGTCCAGTTTTTTTTTTCTTACTGACTACTACTGTAAACCGCAGATGGCCTTTACAGCTTCATCAGGCAATTGGCGAGCGCGGCTCCCAGCCTTACGCTGAAATTTCTGCCCAACTGACATCATGGACAGATTTTGCCGCGGACACTTTTTGAGTTAGGGTTTTTTTATCTAAGACTGATGATTAGTGAAGGTATAGACCTGACCCTTATAAACATCCAAATAGCATGAAAAATTACTATAAAAAAGTCAATTCACAATTCAAACCGTAACTAAGTCGACGAAAGTCAAAGAGCAAGTCACCGTGGAACAATTCAAGTTACAAATTACTTAGGTCAATGTTGCAGGCATAATCGGAATGTGAAGTTTAGCTAGATGTCTGAAAACAAATCTTAGTTATAATCGGGTCAGCAGTTTCGCTTTTTACCGTTTGCGGTTGAGAGGTTGACTGCAACGCCAAGGTTCCATGTTCGATCCCCGGACAGTACAAACATTTGTGTGCATGAACATGTCTGTTTGCAATGGTCTGGGTATTTTCTATGTATAATATGTATGTATTTACAAAAAATATGTATATAAGTATGTTTATCCGTTGTTTAGTACGCATAATGCAAGCGTGGACGCTTAACTTGGGGCTAAATGGCGCTTTGTGGATGTCAGTGGATATTTATTTATTGTAATTATAATAAATGAAGATTTATTACCTATAGCATATTAACATTGTTATTTGATTCAGTACACTACTTTATCATCATCAGCTTATTAAACGTCCCTACTGAGGAGCACAAGTCTACCCGTATAGGATGTATAAGCCTTAGTAGTTCACGCGGGCCTAGTGTGGATTGGCCGACTTCACGCACGGCACGCCCTTGAATCTCTTCGTAGGCGTGCGCGGGTTTTCCTCATGATGTTTTCCTTCGCAGTAAGAGCGTCGGATAAACACATATATAACTAAATAAATATCCACTGACATTCACACAGCACATCTAGCCCCAAGTTCAGTGTAAAGCCTGTTTATGGGTACTAAACAACGGAACAACACACTTATCTATTTTTTTGTAAATACATACATATTATACTAAGAAAACACCCAGACCATTAGAAACAGACATGATCATGCACACAAATGTTTGTACTGCCCGGGGATCGAACCCGGAACCCTAATTGTTCCAGCCGATTTCTCAACCGCAACACCAAATGGGACGTCAATGTATGGTAATATATTGGTACGTGGCGTCCACACCAATGACCTTCCTTTATATTTATTGTAGGCAAACTAAAAAGCGATAGCTAATATCCTCATAACGTAGAAGATGGCACTTTCAAATTGTGTCATATTTTACTATTTCACAGCAACGCATCATGTCGAATCGTAGAAAAACTCAGTGAACTGAATCGGCCATGTTTCTGTACTGTGTACTTCAGAACTGTGTTTCACTCGACCTTAAAGGGACCAAAATAAGATTTATCTCTTCATTTTACGTAAGTTCATAAAAAGAAATCACGAACATAATATTCAGCTTCTTTGATATAGAAATCAGGTAAGCTCGGGGTGATAAAAAAGTTAAACTGGAAATCATGCCAGTTTAAATTAAGGCGCTGCGGTATTGTTGTCGGCTTTGATTTATTTCTCTTTGATTTTTAGAATAAATACTGCAATATTATTTACGTTTTTAGGGTTTCGTAGCCAAATTGGTAGAGTCATAAAACATAGAATAACAATTGAAGATTCAAAAGTATCTGTAACAGATTTGCTTGAATAAAGATTTTTTTCTTTCTTTATTTCTTTCAAATGGCAGAATCGGAACCCTAATAGATTCGAAATGTCTATCTTTCCGTCCGTATGTCACACCCTTTTTTCTTCGAAACTATATTTTTGGGACTCCCCATTCTTTGAACTGAACCTCAAAAATTTTAACTCTAATTTTGCTCACGTAATTTTTTTCTCGAAAAAATTTGTGTGGATACATTGTCAATTCACTGGAAGCTGGAAATCATTCCGGAATACGTATCCACAATTGTGAGACACCTGTATAGAATCGACAACGGATCCAAATGACACCATTCAGGGGGCCGGTGAGCGGAAATGAAGGGTCCAGGGCTGGCTACTTCCGCCGGCCATATTGGGTTCCTCTAGCATAGACAATTCTGATACAGAGGGTAGGCGATGAATATATACTTTTTATGTGACCGCGGCAAAATTCAGCCCTTCGCATCGGTTGGGCAGAATGTTCATTCATAATGGACAGCCCTGCGGCACTGGGTCCAAGCACAAATGCGTGTGCCCGGGGCCTCACACGTTGGAAAATACTTAAATTAATCATGTCTTTACAACCATAGCTTTTAAGTAATTTATAAACTAACAATTTTATGGACTAAGCCTGAAATAAACATATTTTATTTTTATTATAATCACGCATCGCTCGCTACATGTCATTATGACATTGTAGTGTTTTCGTGCTTTTGTACCCTTACGTATTAATGGTCCAAAATTTAAGTAAATCATTTTATGTTATAAATACAACAATAATCATACGTATGTGTAACGCCTTGGTTTTTTATTGCTGACGTTTCATATAGTTAGTTTATTTATCTAACTTATTGTACCTAAAAATGTCATACGCCTTCTGTACTCGAAAGTTAAGGCCATTCGCTGGAGGCAATGCGAACATTCATGCCAATTTAAATATGCCGTGTGCTCGTGTGAGCCATTTGTATTCGATACAGAGGGATAATAATGTGATTGTGCGGTAATGCGAGGGCTACACTTTTTTTTAAACTGGCTATTTGAAAAAAAATGGTAGTTTCCAATATTTTTGACTGATTTTACCGTAGAAAGTTATATGTTTATGTATTTCCATCTAGATGGAAGAGTATTGAGTCGTCGAGGTACCACTGCAGTGCCAGATATCGTCCCGTAAATTAGAAGTGTTTTGCACTTCTGTGTTCCGGCCTGTACACTTGGTTAATAAAAAAATATCATGAAACCTATCCCAAACCTATCTGTTTGTGAATTTTTATTTTAAATTTACAAAAACCGTCGCATATTTTAGCAGTTGACCATTTTTTTCGTAATTTATGTTAGTATGTAAGTAACTCTTCGCGTATCCCAGATTCCAGTAACGTCACCTTGTGTAGTGCTTGGAAAATATACACGACTAGCTTTTGCCCGCGGCTTCGCTCGCATTAAATTCGGGATAACACGGTACTTTCATCTATCACTATACATAGGATTTCCCCTCCCTCCAACTTTAAAGGTTTCGGGGTCAATTCAGATTTTTTTATTAGCAAAAATATGTTATAGTGAGCTAAGCTTAAAAGATAGACATATGCTGTCGCGGACTTTTTGTAAACCTTTAAAAGGAGAACAATACTCTCATACATGACTTTGTGTAACTTTAACCGTTTACGCAGGTACGCAGCGGAAGCTCCAAGTATGAAAAAATACCCCGATTTTGAAACATTTTCATTACTGCTCCGCTTCTATTACTCGTAGCGGATGATATATAGCCTATAGCCTTCCTCGATAAAAAGCTATCTAACACTGAAAGAACTTTTCAAATCGAACCAGTAGTTCCTGAGATTAGAGCGTTCAAACAAACAAACAAACTCTTCAGCTTATAATAATTTATCTAATATCATACTAATGTATAGATTAGTACAAATAGTAACTAGCCTAGTATATTATTCGCTCAAAATGAAAGCGTGCGTAACCAAAAGCATAGCGTAATAACAATGGGTACTAGTCTCAAAATACAATTTTGCTTTTTGTAATTTGTAAGTGAACGCGAGCAGTCTCAGTGTACACGTACTGGTCTTGTATACTGCCACAATACGCTACAGAGATAGCATCTAGACATATCCGAGAGAGTTAGCCATTTTAAAGGCAAAGTCACATTGTCTAGACACTGACGTCAGTGGATGTCAGCTCTTGAATGAAATATGGACATATGAGATTGCCCTTCATACTACATACCACAAAATCTGATGGAATGTGATTTACGCTAATATGAGCGTCACCGGCTTATTGGTGTGTCCTCCAATATCTAAGGTGCAGGTTCAAATCCCGCCAAGAACTATTTTTAAATTTTAGTAATTATATGTAAATTTGTCCTACGATGCTGGGGAAGAAAAACGTCGTGAAGAAACCTGCGCACGTATAAGAAGAATTCCTAGGTTGTGCGCGAAGTCGGCCAATCTGCACTGGGCCCGCGTGGACGACTAAGGCCTATTCATCCTAAACGAGTAGGCTCGTCCCTCTCAATGGGGACGTATAGTGAGCTGATGATGATGAAGCTAGTAAGGTCATTTTTGCACCCACCTACCAACCAGCACTGGGCCCGCGTGTTGGATTACGGTCCAAACATCCCACAGCCATGTTGATTGGGAAGGCCTGTACGCTGCAGTGGAACGTTAAAGGCTGATGATGATGATAATTTTACCCAAAGCAATTTAGAATTAAAAGACTCTATTACATTCCAAGAACTGTAATTCATTTTATTTCACTTGGTGGGTTTCAATTATTTTGTACAATTGAACAGCCTTTCAATTCAAAACTTGTTTATTATTGTTAAAGAAAGGGGAATTTACAATAGAAATGGAATGAAATTAAAATGTATTATAATTCTACTTTGACAAGTGACAAAACCAGAGAAGTGATGCCGCTTGGTAGTTTTACTATCGATAGTTTGAAATATTATCGATACATTGGTGAGGACGTTTAATGAGCTGATGATGGTGGGATATGTAAATCTACTGAGATTTAACAGAAATATCTAAGTCCTAAACCAAGCCTGTAACTAAACAACGGATACTATACTTTTTCGTAAATGAATTAAAACCAGGAAAACCTGCGCGAGCTGACGAAGAAATCCAAAGGTTTTGTGTGAAGTCGGCCAATCCGCACTGGGCCCGCGTGGACGATAAGGCCTATACATTCTTTACGGGTAGGCTCGTGCCCCTCGGTGGGGACGTTTGATGAGCTGACGATGATGATACATAAAAACAGCCAGACCCAATTATGTAAAAAGTATAAAGAAAGAAAGAAAAAATCTTTAAGATAAGATAAAAATTCTTTATTGCACATAATAAAAAAAGATACAATACAACAAGTAACAACAAAAGACAAGTACAAAGTAGGCGGCCTTATTGCTAGGGTAGCAATTTCTGCCAGGCAACCTTTGGGTAGAAGAAAAATATTTATAGGTAAGCGGGCTAGTGCAAAACGAATCGAAACTTAATCTTAATGCATAGTTATAAAACAATATTACATAAACTAAGTACACATTACTGCATAAATAATTATACAATAAACTAATAAATATTAAACAATAATAATAAACTAATAAATAATAAAACAAAATACATAAACTAATGGAAGATAGGATAATTCAATCTACAATCAGAAACAACATAAAGAAAAAGACAACGACAGATCGAGAAAAAATAATAATAATAATATAAGGATCACTAATATTTATCGCTTACTTGCAAGTAATGTTTTTTGATACTGCTCTTAAAAGTCTCAAGAGACGGTGCTCGACGAATGACCTCGGGCAAGGCATTCCACAGCTTGATTGCTCGTACTGTGAAGGACTTTCCGTAGAAGTCAGTCTTGTGAGATGGCAGGTCAAGCGTCAATTTAGAGTTGGCACGCAAATTGCGGCCCAAGCTTGCAGAACGAAAAATAAAGCGATCCCTAAGATAAAGAGGTGTGTTAGGGTGGGAAAGAATGGAATAAAGGAGGGAAAGAATGTGACAGTCCCTTCTACGGGCAATAGGCAGCCATTGAAGTTGGGACCTATATGAGGAGACATGGTCATACTTACGCAGGCCAAATATAAACCTTATACAGAGATTCTGCAGACGTTCGAGTTTATTTAATAGTTGAACAGATAAATCAGGATAACAAACGTCTGCATAATCCAGTACAGGAAGGAAAAGCGAATGTGCCAAGTTTATTTTGGTTTTGGTCGGCAAAAGATTCCTAAGACGCTTAAGAGACCCGTAAGCGGCAAACACCTTCCTACTTACCTCGGATACCTGGTGATTCCACAAAAAAGAGTCATCAAACGTAATGCCTAGGTTTTTGACTTTACGGCTGTAGGGAATAGTAATTCCATCAAAGATGATCTGGGGTAGCAAGTCATGCTTAATCCGTGCAATATACCAGGGGCTACCTATTATGATGGTCTGAGTTTTAGCTGGATTAACTTTCAAGCCAAAGGAACGACTCCACTCAGCAATATTGGTGAGGTCTCTGTTGGTAGCCTCGATAGCAACTGAGAGATCAGAAAGCGGAGCTTGTGAATAAATTTGGAGATCGTCTGCATACAAATGATAGGAAGAAGTAAGCGGAAGAGAGATAGAATTAATGAAAATAGAAAACAAAAGAGGTGACAGGACGCCACCCTGCGGAACGCCGGCAGAAGTGTTACACCACGCAGAGAAAGTATCTTCAACGCGAATGCGCTGTCGGCGCCCAAACAGGTAACTATGAAACCATTCAATCACCGTTGGAGATATGTTTTGAGAGCGCAAGATAGAGAGCAGAATATCATAATCTACTGTGTTAAAGGCGTTACTAAAATCAAGCAACGTTAAGACAGTTAATTTCTGATGTTCCATTCCCAGTCGAATGTCATCGGAAACATGTACCAACGCGGTAGTCGTGCTATGACCGGGACGGAAGCCAGATTGAAAGGAGTTCAAAAGGTTGTTCGTGGATAGGAAATATGAAAGTTGTTGATGAACCAACCTTTCGAGGACTTTGGAGAGGAATGGTAGAATGGAGATAGGTCGGTAGTCTGAAAGAGATTTAGGATTAGGTTTTTTAGGCAGTGGGATAATTTGTGCTTCCTTCCATACGGTAGGAAAAACACCGGAGGATAAGGAATTGTTAAGAATGTTGGCAATGACTGGAGAAAGGATATCAAGGAGAGGAGTAATCATTGCACGACTAACACAGTCACTTCCAACGGCATTTGAGGAAATGGCTTGCACGTTCTTCATACCATCACAAGCGGTGATTGTGCGAAAGATAAAAGCTGGAAAAGTTTGAGTTGGCATTGAATTAAGATTATTTATAGTATTTAGTTTTACAAAGCTGTCCATTTCAGCAGAAGAAGAAAAGTGATTGTTTAGAGAGTTTAAATCAATACTATTAGTTGAAAGATGAGCACACGATTTACCAACTCCAAGTTTGTTGATCTTTATTCAAATAAATCTGTTACAGATACTTTTGAATCGTCAATTGTTATTATTATCATATTTTTTGTGACTCTACCACCGGTTCGGAATAAGTAGGATCTTCGAGAAGAGCCGGCAAGAAACTCGAGTTACTCTTTTAATCTTTTTATATCAGTGGTTACAGTTTTGTCATTTACCTACACATAGCTTTACAATAATTTATTACAAAGATTTTGTAACTGGAACACTAAGTGCAAGACCACACATCTTTATCCGATAAATATTCTTCTATTGTATAGTAACCTTTTTACATGAGGGCTTTTTTAAACTTTAATTTAAACTGGTGAAAAGGCAATTCGGCAAGATTTTGTGGTATAGATTCGTTATATGTTCACAACTGAAAAAATTGTTCCGAATGCAGTGACAGCACACATACACATATTTCGAATGAACTTAAAAAAGAGCCTACAACTGAATGTTTTTCAGCGGTTCGTTTTTGAGGAACGGGTGGCGTATCTAACTTTATACATACAGAATATCATTGACCAGACCAATTCCAATGTTCATGTTCACAAATGTTTTCACTGCCCGGGGTTCGAACTCAGAACCCTTGGTATATTATATTAGTCGACGTCTCGACCATTATCCTATTGGTTTGTTTGATATACAGCGTGTATATGGGTTTAATAAAACCGATATCAAGTATGACAAGCTAAAGCAAAGTCGGGTTCCATTTTCATAGCACCTTTCAACCAGGGTTGCCACCTATAGGGGAAAAAAATCCATCCATCACATCATGTGCCACAGTCTAATAAAAGGAAACTTTATTTGGTATTTATAATATAAATACCAAATAATTGAAATGATTAGTTTCTCCATACGTTCTCCTTTTTGTTTCAAGCCGATTTTAATAATTAATTATCAAGTTTGTTACTGTGATGTTATTTTATTGATCGCATACTGTCAAAAATCGGGACAGCCGATATGCCGTCAGAACCCAGGCCAAGTCTTCAAAATCGGGACTGTCCCAGCGAAATCGGTACAGGTGGCAACTCTACTTTCAACTGAACTTGATGAGTCGCGTATTAGCTACCTCATCCATCAAATTACACGGGGACAGGTGAGATGCACTTTTATAGCCACCATGATAACATGATATTAGAGGTACTGAAGGGGAAAGTAACTGCATAATCCATACTAATATTAATGTTATAAATCAAAATCAATCGTGTGGAAATCGGTGGCTCAATGGAGGTTCAAATCCCGCCACGTACCAATGTGTTTTCGAATTTTCGAAAAATATATGTACGTTAGCCGTCGCTCTTACGGTGAAGGAAACATGCGCACGCCTGCGATGAGATTCAAAGGTTATGCGTGAACAAATGCATGAAAAAACAATGAAACATAAAGCTCACAAATGTTTGTAGAACCCTAGAACCCGCACTACACCACGGACCGCCTCAGTATGGAGTTAACTAGCACCATGAATAAACACACACTGTGAATGTTAAAGTTTACTTTGAAGTAGACTCGATACTGAGTCGTTTAGGTAGGTACCACCACAGTGCCGGATATCGTCTCGTCAAATAAGAGTGTTATGCACTTTTGTGTTTCGGGATGAGGGCACTGTAGCTAGTCACAATACCGGGTATGAAAGACCTAACATCTGTTGCCTCGGGTATCGGGCGCAGTGCGGCATTGATGGAGAATAATAACTATTCATCAGTTGTTGATCTCTTTTAATGCCACTCTGTCATGTTCAGGTGTATCACTTATCAACAGGTCAGGTCAAAAAAAAACATTCTAGGAATTTGAGACTTGTACAAGATTCGACCTTGCAAAAGGTTTTTCGTTGATGCTGAATAACCTTAACTACCAGGCTGGAATTTATTGATTCCACTCTAGCGCGTGATCCCATTAAGAAAAATTCTTTCACGACTTTCTGGGGCTTATAGGGAAAAGTTTGTAAAAATATCAGTCATCGTTTGGGAAAAAACCTTCGTCAAATATAAAAGTCACCCATCGTTTGTGAAATATGTTTTCTTTCTTTCTTTCTTTAAATATTCTAAATTATTGTCTTAGTCTTACTCATAGTGCAAGCATTCAACTCGTTTAATCTTTATTTCAAATATATATACTTATTCAACATAATATCAGTGTGATGTGTATGTCGCAGTTATCTGGTTAAATTAGCCATCTAATTAAACGCCTAGGCCGTTCGTTAAACGCCGGCATTGAATTAGATGGCTGAAGAAAAAACTAGCCATGTCGTTGATCGCAACGTTTAACCAGATGGCCGAACATTGTTTAAACATTTAGTTACTTTTATTTGGCACTATCATATAAGAAATGTTTTTGGGAAGACACTGGACCCTGAAATACAGTTAACTAGTTCGGAGAACAGGGCTTCATAGAAAAATGAACTTTTTACTTGAGAAAAAAAGATATTATTATTATTAATTAATTGACACACAGCCCAATTTCCCCCCAGGTTATGCTGTGGGGGGAAGCTATGTACCATGCAGCGGAACATGACGGTGAGAGGAGATTACTAGTAATGATGGGACCAATGATACGAATCAACAAGTTAAAGAGGCAGTGAGTTAGTCTGGTTGAGGAAACCGAAGAGGCTAGCGCAAAATAGGGGCATAATCCAGCAGTGCAAATTATGAGAAGTTATTGTTCAGCAGTGGAAGTCAGGACTGTAAGATTGTACAAGCTTTAAAAGTTACTTGACAATTAGAGATTCTCAAATAATAATATTTAACTGCACCTGTTGGAAAAAAGCAGATCGTTTTGATGTTCAAAATAACCAAACAGCATTTGAAGTTCTGATATTTTTGGAAATATCAGGGTATGGTGCGTCTCAGAGTAAAGCGATTTTGGAAATCTGAAGGTGTTTATCTATAAAGCTTGATGTATCTTTGTTTTTTCAACCAAAAACATAAAAGGAATACCTGTTTTTAAAAAATGGTCTCTCTCTTCAACCTATCGCAGTCCACTATTGGACATAGGTCTCCCTCACTTAACACCAGATATCCCGGTGATCCACTTTTCTCATCCAGCCTCCACGAGTGACCTTTCGAAAGTCATCGGTCCATTAAAAAAAGGATTAAGAAAAATAAATTCAAATAACGCTGAAAAATATAAAATAACGGCCCATCCAAATTAAGGGGAAAATTAGGTTAATAATGGATTTGGGTATAAGCCTGTTTTACATTTTTAAAACTCATGGTGCAGGTTCATGAATCACAGATGGTATTATGTTTTTTATTAAAAAATATAGAATCCATACTTATTACTATCATAAACCTTTCAAAATGGTTTTGAGTTAGTTGAACACTTTTTCGGAGTAATTACTTGTAACTAAACACTTTAAATTACTTCGATTGTATGAAGAACTTATATGTTAATTCCTAGGTCCAAACACTTACGAACATTTAGTCTACCACTGGGTTCAAAATCATCCAATTTCTTCAATATCTTTATAAATTACCTGCTCTGTAACTTTTCCCATTCTGCCCTTTTTTGTTTGCAGACAACCTTGAAATATGAAGAATATTTGTGTCATCAAGTAGCTTATATTAAGAAAAAAATTCGGACCAGCAATATATAGTACTGTTAGTATTATATTAAAAAACTTACCATTAAAGTAAATAGCGTCGGTCGCTCATTTGTATGGACAGTTGCCTTCCAATCTGGTGAGTTAAATCCCGCCACGTACCAATGTCTTTTCGAAATTAGACGTACGTTTATCCAAAGCTCTTACGGTGAAAGAAAACCACCGTGAGGTAACCTGCGCGTGCCTACAAAGAAATTCAAAAGTTGTGCGTGAAGTCAGCCAATCTGCACTGGGCCCGCGTAGACGACTAAAACCTTATACACCCAATACGGGAAGGCTCGTGTCCCTTGACGTTGTAATGAGCTGATGATGATGATAAACCTACTGACTAGTGTTAGTACTAAGAAGTTCTAAATATATGTTACAGATGGGCATAAATGCTTTACACCATATTTTGGTTCTCAGGATCCTTTTCCGACTAAAGCTTCTATTTTAGCTTTGAATAAAGTATTATCTTTCAAACAAAAAAGAATCACCAAAATCGGTTCACAAACGAGGAAGATATCCGCGAACAAACAACAATATATGATATTCGGTTGAATGGAGTAACCTTTTTTGAAGTTAAAAAAGTGGTCAACGGTTCAACAAATCAACTAACCTAGTAAACACAGCATCTGCATTAAAACTTGACTTACTTGAATCCGTTCAAGATTCGTAAATTCTATTTGCATTCAAGATCCTTCCTGCACTAAGTACGCGCCTTAGACGAAACTCGTGCAAACAACTCTTTAAACAATATAAACAGAGTACATTTCGTTTTCATGTCGTCTCAACGTAAACTCTGACTTTTAAGTCGAACTTTTTGGAGTACACTATATCACTACATAGTATAAAACAAAGTCGCTTTTCTGACCCTATCATTAAAACTACGTAACGGATTTTTATGCGGTTTTTTATTAAGTAAAGTGATTAAAGAGGAAGGTTTATATGTATAATAGCACCCATTAAATGAAGAAGTACTGTAATTTTTTAAGTTGTTAATTTTAATACTATAGTCCACATTGCATGCTGTGGCAACCTATAAGTAAGGTAACACTTAGCTTTAAGTTTGTCTCTAATTTATTGTTGCTTGTACCAGTGTTTATCTTGTTGGTTGCCCTAATAAATAAATAAGTTTGCAGCGGTACGTCCGGCCGGCCAGGGGCGGGAGCATGCCTATTATCAGCATTGCACCTGTGCGAAGCCGGGGCGGGTCGCTACTTTAGAAATAATTCTTGGATTGAGATTCAAATAATTTAATCTAAGTAATAATAAAAATCTATAGATTGTGTGAATTTTAAGAAAATAGTTTACGTAGTGAAATTTGATTTAAGTTGTAATTGTTATATTGTACTGAAAGGATTTAAACACAATTACACTACACAACTTATTTCATATTCAATATCCCAGTTATAATAAACCTTAACGTCTAGAACAAGTATTTTTAACTTATATGTACAATTATGGAAAACACGACATACCACATGATCGTATAACATGACTCCTACTCAAACTTCAAAAGGGCACATTTAATTAGGTACTTCAAACGGTAAATTCCGCTCAATCTTTAGCCGGATCTGTCCTAAGATTAGTCAACGTCGTCACCATTAAATCCAGTGTCGTAAGTTGTTCCATAAACAACTGGTTGGTGTTCCGACACAGACAAAGCTGTTGTTAACTCGTTTCTAGACAAAGCGAGGGTTTGTCTCGAGCTATCTTGGTTTATCTAGTTTCAAACTTAGTGTTTTGCTCAACAAGAAGCGTCTTGAGCAGTAAATCCCCCGTTGTATTGTATGTTGAACGTGGAAATTAAGATTATTGATCAAGATATCAGGCAGATCTTGTAAAGTTATTAATGAAATGTTAGCTAAACGGTTCGTTTGTCGAGAATTAGACTGCATTTAGCAAATAATTAATAAATGAATATCAACTAACATTCGCACGTATCTATCCCCAAACTAAGCATTCGCCTGTAATATGGATACTAAAAAACGAATAAACATACTTACACACTTCTTTTTTGTAAATACATACATATAAAAAATAGAAAACACCCAGACCATTACAAACAGACATGTTCATGCATACAAATTTTATGAATTAGGACACGTAACTGTACGCAGAACTGTAGACAGTGACTAAAACACCTCCAAATAAGTGCTTAGGAAAAAATAAACCCTAAAAAGACTGCCTAGCAAATTACAAAAACAACTAATATCCCACCATAAACGTTTTATGTAAAATGTTGCCAAGACGACCACATAATGTATGCGATATGAAAAAGATATCAGATCTTATGTAAAGCCAAGCTTCTGAATCCATGATATTCTGTATATATAAAGGTAGACGCCATCCGTGCCTCAAAACGAACCGCCGAAGAGAGCACAGTTTGTACTCTTTTGTTTAGGTAAATGTGTTCGAAATTCGAAATATGTGTATGTGTGTTGTCACTGCATTCGAACACTTTTTCGATTGTTTTGTGAGCATATCACGAATCCATACTTTTTTACATCATTGTTCTGAATTTACATGACCTAGCCCTACAACCTTACTTCAATAAATTATACATTTTAGTGAATACGTATGGCTTGGCTGCTTTGTTACTCACTTAAGATCAGAAACTCAATATTCGCATCACCTCCACGACGGTAATGAAACGGCAAAGTCGTACATATTTACTGATATGTAGAATTTGATGAAGTAAGTGTTCGTAGGATAAGGTTGTGTAACTTCAAAAATTTGGCTCTACATGAGATCTGATATCTTTTCACACCGCGTACATTATGTGGTCTTCTCGGCAACATTTTACATGAAATGGTTTTGGTGGGATGTGTTTTATTCTTAAAGGTCCCAATACCGCTACCAACAACTGAAACTCCTATCAATTACTGTACTTAGTGAGTTTGAAATCAACATATCATCAAAGAGCACTCCGAGACTCCTTTTCAACTTTCCTACTTTCCAGTAATAGGTGTTTTATTGTAAACTAAAAGCATCCATCAATCAATTCATCCATTTCCGTGTGAACGATACACAATCCGGATGGAATATTAAAAACATTCTGTATCAAAACACCATCATCCCGCTTTGAACAAGACAAACAGCTCCAACGAGACAAATTTGTTTACAGAAAGTGTTAATGTAAATTCAAATACATTAAACAGTCGTGTCACTTAATCGGGTGAGCATCCTAACCGTCCTGTATACTTTTGAACATATAAAAAGCGATCATATTTAATGGAAACTAACGGGTCGTAGTCACACAGTCTCTCATAAACAGATATTCAAGTGAATTGGCAAAAATATATGCTATTATTCGTACCTAAATAAATACATCTCTACGAGTACATAGCTTAATGTTCACTGACACAGCAAGTTATAAATCCACTCTGAATTCAGATGGATTAATGTTATAGAGCCTGGATTACGGCTCCGCATTATTGCGCATTCGGGGAACGCTCTGTTACCTGGCAGTAACACGTACATACTAAGTTGTTACGTGAATGCAGAAAACAGTGGTTCTGGGGAGTTACGACCATCTCTTAAAAGTGTTACATTTTTGTACCAGAAAAGACGAAGTAATATTATTATTACTTCGTCTTTTCTGGTACAAAAATGCTGACGTGTCATTATAACAATACTATTAAGAGATTGCGGTTACCCCCCTGATTGGTGTGTTTAGTTCTACGAAAAATGTACATAACTACATAGTATAAAAAAAAACGCTTTTTCTGTCCCTATATGTATGCTTAAATCTTTAGAACTATGTTACGGATTTTGATGCGTTTTTTTTATTAGGTAGAATGATTGAAGAGGAAGATTTGTATTAATTGATGACGATCCATTTGGTGTTTTGGTTGAGACGTCGGCTGTAACACCAAGGGTTCCGGGTTCGATCCCCGGGCAGTACAAACATTTGTGTGCATGAGCATAGTTTGTAATGGTCTGAGTGTTTTCTATGTATAATATATATGTATTTATAAAGACAAAATGTATATAAGTATGTTTATCCGTTGTTTAGTTTATAATACTGGCTTCACGCTTAACTTGGGGCTTGATGGCGCTGTGTGAATGTTAGTGGATATTTATTTAGTTATAATAGTACCCATGAAATAGTGGAGAATTACTGTTATTTTCGAGGTTTTCGGCGGTACCAGCCGGCCGGGCAGGAGCGTGCCTATTATCAGCATTGCACCTGTAAAGCCAGTTAGGGAAGCCGTTATTTGTACTAAGTGATACGAGTATTAAGTTAAAAAATTGGGGCAACCCTCTTGTTTTTACCGTATTCCGCTACCCTAGGCAAACCGTCCGTACTCTACCATCCTTCAACGTGTCCATCATGGGTAGCGACCCATTTCATTGTTTTAATGGACAACGACTGCGATATTGACCTGTTTCACTTAAATTTTCAGGCGCCTAAATAGTCTAATGATTTGTTAAGGACATTTCAGGCTAGACAAATGATAGTTTAAGTTATAATAAAAAATATTTATTTCCAAAAGCTTAATAGATGATACACGTAAATAAAAATAAAGCTCACGCCTTGGTCCCATAGGGGTAGGCAGAGATGATGGAACGCCACTTTGCGCGGTCATGACATACTTCCCTAGCTTCATTCACATCCATCAATCTTTTCAAACAAGCTCTTTTATTCTTTTACTTAGGACCCCAGCCTTCTTAAGGACTTGACCAATTTGGTCAAGGTAAGTCCTTCTGGGTCGCCCTCGGCTCGTGTATCCTTCCACATTCACACAATGAACCTAATCCGCATTTGGCTCGCGTATTGAGTTACGGCCCAACATTACTAGAGTCATGTACTGCGGGAATCATCATCATTCAGCACATTACACGTCCCAACTGAGAATCACGAACCTACCCATAGGGTGTATAGACCTTTTCGTCCACGCGGGCCCAGTGTGGATTGGTCGATTTCACGCATAAACTCTGAATCTCTTCGTAGGCGTATGCAGGTTTCCTCACGATGTTTTCCTTGCGTAAGAGCGTCGGATAAACGTACAAGTAATTTCGGAAATTCGTTTGAACCTGCACCCTCCAGAACCGAAGGCAGCAGTCCGTACCAATGAGGCACCGACACTCTGGACTAAACTTTAAGCCTTATCCAAAAACACTTTCGATTTTATTGATACCAACAAATTACATCAAATTAGGAACAAAGAAGATTATAACATTTTTTCATTTCATTCATTTGGTTCTATTTAACCTATCGCAGTTCACTTGCTGGACATAGGTCTCCCCATTTCGTTCATTTCATTTATTACCAAATATATTACCTATACACATATGAATAAATTATTTAAACTCAAAATACAATTATGAGAAGTTCCTTTAGGCAAGGTTCCAAAAATACTGACCACGTTATTCTAAAATTAAATAATGCGATACCATACATCATACAAATTAAGATTAAAATAAATCCAGATTCAGGATAACAAATCATTAAAATCTCTCATACGTTGAGTCATTATCCGGAGCACATTAAATTAAAGTCTTGAATTAAGGTTAAAAATATTACGTCTACACAAAGATAAATGTCTGATTGTAAATCCTCGAGCCGAGACCCGCCTTAGGCCTCGGAGCAGTGTTGCCACCTCAGTTTTAGAAAAAGGGCTTTTTTGAGAAGCTAAAAAGAGCTAGATATGGATAAAATCAATGAATAATATAAACGCACGTAACATGCGGCAGCCTAGGCTGAGATGGGCCTCTTTGACCACATTATTATTACCTTTTTTCCCCCATTTTCATTCATATATTTATCTTTTTATTATTTGTTCCTTTAATTACATCTTTGTTTTTATCAGTGTGTTTCTTCCTGGTATCATTCATTGTAAACTGTGTAAAAATTGTAATTGTTATATTTATATTGTATCCTCTGTGTGAAACTGTATATTCGTGTTTTTTGTGTGGTCAAATAAACGTTTTCTATTCTATTCTATAGGGCTAGATTGAGCATCAAAAGATTTTCTGTTCTAAAATACTGAAATAATCATGTCATGAAGCCGTTCTTATAGAGTGGCTAAAAAAATTGCAAAAAAGTATTTGTTAGCATGACGAATCTACATATTTTTTTCTTCGCTCGTGAATTAAATATTCCTTGTAGATCCCACCTGAGTTCTTCACTTAAATTTCCAACCCATAAATCGACCTTTTTTCTTACTCCTTCTCCGTTCATGTAGTGAGGTTGTGGAATTCCTTACCATCTAATATTCGCGATAACAGTAGTATTTCCTTATTTAAAAGTTCGTGTTAAAGAATACTATCTTTCTTCTATTCCATAATATAATTGTGTTTTAAAATCCATAAACATATTAAGTTTTTGTGCTTTTGTTGAAATTTAAAAGACTTTATCTATATTTATAATTTCTAAATTTAAGTTTTTTTTTTCTTTATATTTTGACTAATATAACCATAACCTCTGTATGTATTATGTGTATATGTATGTGTATATGTATGTGTATATATGTGTGTGTGTATGTATGTGTATGTATGCAGTATATGTGTGCACACTGTCTACCTCTCACACTTAATTTCCTTTTTTTAAGCCTGTTGGAAGAAATTTCATAATGAAATAAGCAGTGCCTTTGTACAATTTTTCCATGTACCTGTTTTTTATTGTATAACTGTGTGCATAAATGATTAAATAAAATAAATAATTTGGTAATATTTTCAAGACAGTGAAAAAGAGCTAGATTGCTCTTTTCGGGCTAAATCATTAAAAAGTTCACCTATACTAAAAAGTGCTAGCTTTAGCTACAAAAGGGCTAATGCGGCAACACTGCCTCGGAGACTCCTTCGTTAGGTTAATTATACCGTTCATTAGAACATCAATCAATGTCATTTAGGTTTGGACATTTATTTTATAATTAGTGCCCGCAAACATTACTTTAACTTTCTTTGCGTATTCACTCTAATTAATATGGTAGATGGAAGTCTCCATATCCAGATAAGCGACAGTCTAAGATTGATGACTTTTTGGGCCAAAATATACTGTCTTTTATACATTTGCTATAGACATATTTTTTTTAAGTTTATTGAATAATGTCAGGAACTTCGGTGGCTCAATGGTGTGGACTGTCGCCTTCCTACCGGGAGGGCTGAGGTTCAAATCCCGACACGTACCAATGTGTTTTCGAATTTTCGAAAATATATGGCCGTTATCCGACGCTCTTACAGTGAAGGAAAACATCGTGTGGAAACCTCCACGCATACTTGCGAAGAGATTAAAATTTTGTGTGTGACGTCGTCCAACCCGCACTGGGCCCGCGTGGATGACTTAGGCCTAATCACCCTATTCGGCTCATGCCCCTCGGTGGGGACATTTAATGAGCTGATGATGATAACCTTCACAGGTTCACTGAACAAGTGCTGAGCGCAAATGGCCCTGAGTTTTTTCGAAAGTAGCTCTAAATTTGGAACTAGGTATTTTACTCAAGTATTCTGTACCAGTTCCAGACTTGAGACTACATAAAGTAGGTAAATCTTTTACAGGAAGATGTATAAAGTTTTTCAATAAGGTACCGCAAAATATTGTCGAGTTACCTTTACACATGTTTAAAGCTAGAATAAAAAACCACCTTTCTAAAAAAGGGTACTACACTATTGACGAATATTTATGTGATAAAATCCGTGGTCTTAAACTGCTCAGCTATTTCAGTGTTTATGATATATTGTTACATTAAGGAAAATGAATAAGTTTTTAAAAAAGGCTACACTGTTGAGTTTTCTTGAGTGCTTCTTTCTCAACAGGCCAAACCACTGAAGCGCTTTTTTTTCAAAGCATCAAAACTCATATTTTTAGTATAGTATTTGAATCGTTTTTTATTATATTTTTGTATATTTTTTGACATTGATAAGTGCCTTTTGTAAGCCTAATTTGAAATAATGGTTTTTGACTTTGACTTTGACTATGTACCGAATTTCAATTACTATCGTGACTAGGCAAAACCTAAGCATCCATTCGAAATCGACGGAGCACATTCCGGGAGCTGTAAGTCCGCATACCGAGCCCTTAAAAGACCTTCCGAAAAAGTTATTTATTTGTTTATTTAAGACAGTTTACAAGACATACACTTATTACATTGATAATATACATTTGTAAGAGATACAAGCAAGTAGTGAAGCCTTAATTACAAAATGCTACCACAAGCAAAGCTGACATGGAAGCAGTTTTGCAAATTGCACCTTGAACATAACAAAATTTTAAGGAAATGATAAAAAATATACTTATATATGTTCCTTAAAGTTCATGCTATTTAGCCCATTTTCGTTAGAAAATTACAGGTGGAACATCCGATTTTTGGAAAAGAAACTATAGTAAAATTACCGGATATACGATATCTAACATTTGTCGTCTCTGCTTGGATGACGGGCACAGAACAATGTTGACGGAAAATAAAGACAACCTGCTTTTATAACTAGGAAGGTACTATTGCCAGTGAAATCACCGGGTATAAGAGACTTAACATCTGTTGTCAATAATAACTGCTTATCACTTTATGGTCTCAATCAATGCCGCCTGGTTATGTTCGGGCGTATCACTTACCATCAGGTGAGTGTCCTGACCGTCCTGTACACTTAATAATATACACCTGATTGTCTGAAAAGAAAGAAAGAGAACCTAACCAAACATACAGACATCCAAACCAAGACGTAAAATAAATTAGTTTACAATTAAATGTGTCGCCAAATTGAATACAAAAACTCATGTCTAATTTAAAAGGCTTGTCCTATTTATGAGGGTCATTTCGTTTGAATCGGTATATATGTTAAAGCTAGCAAAGTATAATGCAAGTATTACGACGGGAAAGATCTTAATCCCACAAACTGGCTTTATTGCTTTACTGCTAATGCTAAGAACAATATTACGACTTAACTCCCCGCAAGGTAACGACAGATAAACATTTAATACGCTCCATGCTTGATATCTGGGTGCAAATAATAATAATAATTTTATTTAAATTCCAATCGTTTATTTTAGTTATTTTGACCCATGCGGTGTAATGGTATGGTATGGTAAAGTAGTTTATCAGTTGTTTAGTCACCATAATACTAGCTAGATAATGCTTAGTTTGAGGCTAGATAGTGACGCGTGTGTACGTTAATGGCTATGGATTTATTTAAAGGAAGATCTTAGTTCAGAGCGTCGGTGGTTCATTGGTGTGGACTGCTGCCTTGCGATCTGGAGAGTGCAGGTTCAAACCCCGCCACATACTAATGTCTTCTCGCATTTTCGAAATTATATGTACGTTTATAATCATGTTTTGTTTTCTGTTCTAAGGTTTTCTGATAAACAAATACTAGGTGGTACATTCGGTACCGAATTCTCTCGGTAGGTACCATGTCAGTGCTAGATATTGTCCCGTAATATAGAAGTGTTTTGCACTTCTGTGTTTCGGGATGAGAGCACTGTAGCTAGTAAAATTACCGGGTATACAATACCTAACTTCTGTCGTCTGGGGTGACGGGTTCAAGTCAGTGTCGACGGAAAATAAAGACTACTTATATTAATTTCCTTTCCTTCAACACTGCAACATGGTCAGGCGTATTACTTACCATCTAGTGAGCGTCCTTACGGAGAATAATTACCTACTATCGTAGACGTATAAAAAATACGTGCACTGTCATTATTATACAAAATGTTGCCCAGAAATGACAGCAGATGTCTATGTCAATTTGCAAATACTTTCTGATATTTTTGGTAATTTAATTTTAATCTTTTAAACTAGAAATATGTTATCCAATTGTTCATTTACCTATGAAAAGTAATTCCTGGTTTTTTTAAACTCATGAAATATTTTTTTTTATTTGGAGTTTAAATTAATGTTAGCTTAAACGATATTTAAAAGGAATGTGGTTATTTAAGTAAAAGCCACCATGTAATATAAAATGTAGAAAGGTTAAAAGTAAATACGAGAACTGGCCTGCACGTCAAACGTTCAGGCCATAGCAACTGGACTCCTATGAATAAGTGATAAACAAGAAAATATATTACGAACTGTCAAAAGCACTGTTAATGTAAAAGTATTGCTAAATTTATCTTAGAACTTACTTTATTTATTTTTAAAACTTGGGACAGAATCCCAGGCTGGCAAAAAGATTGTATTCAATTCGGTATTCTCCACCATTCGCAATAAAATACCAAACCTTTTTTTATAAAAGCGCACCTTATTTTATATGTCGTTTCATTGATTACTGTTGTTTATTTGCAATATTGTATTTTTAAATACAATAAAACCGATAAATATTAGGTCAATTTACAAAAGCATACAATATATATTCATAATGAATGAATATATTTTGTATGAGGATATATCAATAACCTCATACAAAATATATGGAAGTTTTTGACCAGTGCGTATTACCGTGTATAATAAGATCCATCAAATAGTGGAGATATACAGTTATCTTTGAGGTGTGTAATGTGATGATGCTAGGTCACTTATTCCCGGTAACTTTGCTAGCTTAGCTAGCTTAGACTTAGTAAACCCCCTAGTAAATCTGATTTTATCCTTAAGAGAAACCCCGAGCATAGCCCCTTCCATTGACCGTTGAGTGACATAACTAGTGAACCAGTTTCGTAGTCCGTGTCAATATCTCACCTGTGTATGTTGCTACGTGTAGGACGCATCGCTTAGACTTTTGTTTTTGGCATTACGGAATCGTCGACGTGAAGACCTGACGTAACTTGTAAAATGCCGCCCAGCCCAACTGATTCCTCCTAGCTTCCCTCACGAAGTTGTTATGGCCAAGTTGAATAGTTTGGTCTAAGGAAACATATTCTTGCACAACCTCGTGAGAATTGAACCCACGACCTCCATATCAAAAGCCAAATATTAAGTACCTACGCTAGAGCACATTATCAGTGTTTTCAGATACCATAACTATCGATAAAATATGATAATTCATTTCCATCACTAGCAAATTCATTAATCAAATCAAGTTGTGACAACGTACAAGGTAATGAAACGACTCGTAACACATGTCTCTTTCTCACCCACTATTAAATACCTTAAGGAAAAAAGGAATGAAGATATGCAGTGCAGTTGTTTTTTAGTCGTCCTTCCATGTCTTTATGGTTCCTAGCTCGCATATTGAGACCGATATGTCGACTAAAAAGTTCGGACCAAATTAGGTTCAGTTATTCTCAGTATGCAATATTATAATGCACCGGTTACTTCGCTTAGAATGTTACAATTAATGAAATTATCTCCACCTGTCAGTGCGTCAAGTAAAAACTGGTCATAACCATAACACATGAGCGTTGTACTCGATGAAGTCATTTATCCAAAAACTGTTGCTTGCATCTTTCGTCCGCAGAATCCAGATGGCAAGATTACTTGTATTTGGAAATCGAGTGAGCGTCCTGACCGTCCTGTGCCCTTTGTAACATAAAAAATAATCACTTATACTTAAATATATTTTACGGTGAAGGTAAACATCGTGAGGAAACCTGCGCACGCCTGCTAAGAGATTCAAAGGTTGGTGAAGTCGTCCAACCCGCACTGGTCCTGCGTGGACGAGTAAGGCCTATACACCCTATACAGATAGGCTCGTGCCCCTTCGGTGGGGACGTTTGTGACCTGATGATGATGATGATGATGAAATATATTTTGATTTTGATTTACTCGACCTGAAACCCTGCTTTGCCCATTAAACTATAATTTTATAATCTGTCGTCACAGGCAAGTAATTGTTTATTTGACGACGTGGAATCATTTAATTCAACCAATTAAAACGGCAAACTAATTCTGTAAAAACAAGCTTTATAAATGACACGGATTTAAAAGATGCTATTAAATTTACGCCGGCAGTGAAGTTCCCTTTAATTATTTACATTTAAAAGGGCAAAATTAAGACGGCCCGGTTGCGATGTAAAATTATTTTGTTGAAGAGATTTCAGCTGGAGAGGTTCAAGGAAAACGGCTTTACTTTAAAGACAGAGACGAAATTCAAAGGATGTGTTTTATATTCATTTTATACTGTCCAGTAAGTCACCCCTTGTTACTTGCTTCAGAGTGATCTGTGTCAGTCAAATGCGTCTGTGTTGATTTTCCAAAACTACGTTCACTTTTTGACGCCGGTGTAAAACTCTTATAATTTATCACTTTATGTTATGTGAGCAAGGAAATAAACATATAAAAGTTATTTCTTTGCTCACATAACATGATAAACAAATAAATTATTTTAATTATTAGATAAATTTTAGGCAGAAGTATCTTTTGGGTAGTTAGTATTTGATAGAAGATTTTTTTATCAAAGATACAAGTATTATGCTATTACTAACGAGTAAATTTTTGCACTTATTTGCTCTTTTTTATGATAGTTTTTTATAAGCAGATACCATAAGACAATTCATTTGAGTATACAGTTACCATTTAAACCATTAAAATAAAGTTTTACCGGAATACCAAATTTATAATTTAATTTTAAAGTGTCGTAATGTCAAGAAAATTTGTAGAATAAGGGCACTGCTCTTCCATACTTATTTATTTCTCTATTTGTTAAAAAACTATTCATGGCCTCATCTTCTTGATCTTCTCATCATTCTGCACCTTCTATTGAAACTATCTTCGATCTGTGGAAAATACATTGGTTCTTGTCATTTCTTTTGCAATTCATTAGGCCGGAAGGAGTCCTACGCTACACTTTCCAAGACGCGGTCTCCACTCCAGAACGCGTCTGCTTCAACGGCCATCGGTTCTGCGACATACGTGACCAGCCCACTGCCACCAAGACCTGGCGCAAAATGGTGGAGACTGCTGTAGTTTGAAGAGAGAGACGACAAATTAATAACAGTGAAATTGTTCTAAAATGTACCTAAGTATTCCTTCCTCGTAAGATTTTAACGCTAAAAACTCAAGACAAAATTTTCTCAACCACTTAGCAACAAGTTTGGAGGCAGTTCATAATGTTTAAGTGCTACTCTATTCAGGACTCGTTTAAACAACCTGCGCCATTTTACGAGCTCTTAATTTTGATACGCTTTCATGTTGAGGATTATTTATTTAACTTGTTCAAGAGAAAAAAATAACATAACAACATAATAATTTTTCGTAACATAATGATATAACTGTTTCCCTAATTAAAATATAGTAATAGAAATAACACGAAAGTATAAAATTTAATTAAATTAAATTGAAATTTAAGTACTTCCGAAAATTTCCTAGTTGGTAGACTCAGTACTGAGAATGCATAGTCAGGCGTATCACTTACCAACAGGTGAGCGTCTTGAAAGTCCTGTACACCTGGCTACATAAAAAAATACAAATATTTTAAAAAGCACTTCTGTTTCACGAAATGATATCTGGCTCTGCGGTGGTACCTAGCTAACGATTCAGTATAGTCTGCCAACTAGTAAAAGAATATGAGGAAAATATTGTACTCTGCCACAGAAATAAATATTACTACTTAATGAATAAACATTTCTTTCTTCATTGTACGCTTAAGCTGATTTAATATCAGACGTAAAAATAATATAATTTCTCATACCTCTCCAATTTATTGAAAAGGCATATTTCTGTGTTATTAATCTTTATTCATAGATGAAATTAGATTTCTGGAGATACATATAACGATTTAGGAAAAAATAAACGAGTAAATTCTGTTTAGTTTGAGGTGACTTTATTAGTGCTGAGTAAAACTATTGCTATTATTTTGTTTCAATATTAACTGAGTGATCTCGTAATCTGAGTGCTAGTAAACATGACTGCGCGATCTGGGGATCGTAAGTTCGAATCCTATGGAGAAACCGCATAGTAAATGACACTGTGCGATTTTTCCAAGTAGGTTTGGAACATTTCCTCATGAAAAAGGAATGAATCCCAAGCAAAAGCATCTTAATAGTTCTGATTTGAAATAATGACCGCATGGCGATTTTTTTTACTTAAGTGTGTTTGTAGTTTATGATAAAAATTGTTATAAAGAGTGGCATTTGCATAACGGATTTTAAAATAGTCAGTTTTTACAATTTGTGCTAGGTAAGTTACTGGAATGAGCGGTCGGTGGCTTAATGGTGTAGACTGTCGCCATCCTACGGGATGGCGAGGTTCAAATCCGACACTACCAAATATGTTTTCGAATTTTCGAAAAATATATGTGCGTTATTCGACGCTCTTACGGTGAAGGAAAACATCGTGAGGAAGCCTTCATGCACGTTGCGAAGAGATTCAAGGTTGTGTGTCATCATCATCAATCATCATCAGCTCATTAAACGTCCCACCGAGGGCACGAGCTACCCTTATGGGTGTTTAGGCCTTAGTCGTCACGCGGGCCCAGTGCGGTTGGACGACTTCACAAGGTGTGTGTGTGTGTGAAGGTTGTGTGTGAAGTCATCTAATCCGCACTGGCCGCGTGGACGACTAAGGCCTAATCACCCTATACGGGTAGGCTCGTGCCCCTCGGTGGGACGTTTAATGAGGTGATGATGATGGTGATGAAGTTTCTGGAATTACATTTTAATGTATTTGGCCATGCAACTAGAAGCGCCTAGTATAACTCACACTTTGTACCATTTCATAGTATCTTGATCAGAAATATTATGAGGACTATAATTTGAGGTAATTTCAGCAAGCTTTCAAAGAAATAAACACCATTTCTTTTTCACAATTACCAATGAAAGCTTCAGTTTTTTATACGAATTTTTTTAATTGCATTTATATATGAAGTCATTATATCGCTGTTTTGTTCAAGCGCTTTCTTTGAAACTAAAAACCTAATCTAGCTAATTAGATTCATCTTGGAATCTTAAAAAAAACAAAAGATATAAGATGCCGCTAATTAAATAATAGTGTTGTCTTTGCTCAAGTCTTGAATAATGAAATATTTTTCTTATCATGTTAGACAAAGCTTCAGGTAAAATAAAATTTTAATGAATGTTCAAGAGCTGATGATGATGATGATGATTATTACCCGCACCATAGTTTTGCTGTAAGCCTATACTACAGCATATAACGGACGTATTTTGTTTTGAAATTCTATTTCTGTGATTATTAATTTATATTTATTTGTTAAATAAATTAATATTTATTTTGTTTAAATAACTTATTGTATAGCGTCGGTGGCTCAATGGTGTGGACTGTTGCCCTCCTACCGGGAGGGCTGAGGTTCAAATCCTGCAATGTACCAATGTGTTTCGAATTTTCGAAATTACATGAACGTTATCCGACGCTCTTACGTTGAAGGAAAATATCGTGAGGAAACCTTCATACACGTCTGTGTAGAGATTCAAAGGTTGTGTGTGAAGCGTCCAATCCGCACTGGACTGCGTTAACGACTAGGCCTAATCACTAACGGGTAGGTCGTGCCCCTCGGTGGGGACGTTTAATGAGCTGATGATGATGAACTAATTGTATTACAATAAGGTCTGAATGATTATATAAATTATTTTTAAGTTTAAAGAATAGGTACCTAAGGTGCAATGACATTTCATTTGTACCTAATGATTTTATAAAAGCTTTTATTCTATTACCGCAACATACAAAGCAAGTTAATGCATTGTATGTTTGTTACGGTGGAATATTTCAACTCAATTTTAGGCACTTGCTCTCAACCGATTGAGCTGAATATGCACGTTCAGTTCGGATGACAATGCATGATTAACAGTGTGACGTCATTCTAAATCCAACATGGCGGGATATCCAACATGGCGGACCAATAATTTTTAAAGCATTCTTACATTACAGGTTTCAAATTTTACTAAAAGAAACTCGAAAAAATTAAGAAAAACCTATTTGAATAACAAGTTTTTATATATTTTAAAATAACTTATAACGTCATTTATAATTTAACACATTTGACACAATTTATGTACCTGCTCATATTTACTTTCCTAGTTTTAAAATGTTAATAGGCAGCATAGTTAAATTAAAGGCGACATGCCAATGACCACCAGGTGGTATGGAATTTATATAAAAAAGCTTATAAATTAAATTACTTAACTCATTAAATCTGTACAAGACTCCTTGAATCGTCAAATTAAACGACAAAGTTAAAAAATACGTTGAACGTACCATATTACACTACATATGTTGACTGATTCGATATTAATTTATTTTTCCGAAGAGAAAATTAAAAGTAATATTTCCTATTGTGCGCGTAATAATCCACGTAATAATTACTTTCTGTTATATGTATGAGAAATAAAAAAAATCTGTAACGATTATTTAAAAGGGAAATTAAATCATTTAAACGTTTGTGAAAAAATCGTGTCAAAATATTGCAAAAGCCATTTCATAATCATTTTCCCGTAAAAGCATGTTTTACCTTGGCGTGGTTTCTCACGCAATATTAACATCAATTTCTTAGAAGTATTTATACTCGTATAGGTGGATTACATTTGACAAGATCCCTTTAACAACGCTTAGCAGTTGTTATTAAATATTTTATAAGATAATACATGGAGTATTTTCGTCTTGTGATAATTTAGATTGATAAACAGAGATGACAGCTTGATCCCATATGTATTCAAGTATATAGAAAAGAAGATTTGGACTGTAGGTAGCAGATGTGAGTAAATATTTTATACGTTAAAACTTCATCGTCTTGGGACAATGATAATCTGTATATATAAAAGTAGATATGCCATCCGTGCCTCAAAAACGAACCACCGAAGAGAGTACTGTTTGTACTCTTTTGTTTAGGTAAATGTACGCTCATTCGAAATATATGTATGTGTGCTCTCACTGCATTCGGAACTCTTCTTTTAAGATTGTTTTGTGAGCATATCACGAATCTATACTTTTTTACATCATTGTCTTGGGATCATTTACATTGGTAAACAGAGATGACTAACAGCTGATCAAGCTGATATTTATTCAAGTATAGGGAGAACAAGATTTTGGCTTGCTAGTTATGATGATACTCGATAATTGGCTCAGAAGCAAGGATAATACAATTTCATCATCATCATCATTAGCTCATTAAACGTCCCCACCGAGGGGCACGAGCCTACCCGTATAGGGTGATTAGGCCGTAGTCGTACACGCGGGCCTAGTGCGGATTGGACGACTTCACCACACAACCTTCGAATCTCTTCGCAGGCGTGCATGAAGGAAATACAATTTGATCTAACCTAACTTGGTTTAAAAATATTATATTCCTATAGTTATTAGATTTAATTGCGTTTTATTTAGTCAATCTTTTTTGTCAGTTTTTTATTCGCTTTTTCTTCCTTGTTGTTTATTAAATATCGCAAAAAAGAAAGCATTTTTAAAAAGAAAGTATTTGAAAAGCGGAGTCTCAATTATGTAAAAAGGTTTTAGATTCGTGATATGTGTAATGTCCTGATAATCCTTGATAATATCCCGCTCAAGGAAAACAACTCCACGTATCCGTTACCAAATTTATTGCGAAAGTGACAAGACAAACCACTGACATGTTCTATGTCATCTACAATATATTGCACTCCCCCACACTTATTCTAAACTATAAACTACCAATAAAATTAAACAATAACAAAATAAACAATAATATAAAAATAATACCAAGTTAGAATTTATATTTAGGTAACTTATCTAACCTACATTGTCGCATCGGTCTGCGGGACGGGGTAGGTACAGGGGTTGAGGGCGACGCTGGGGCCGAGTTCTCCGGTGAAGTACTTAACGGCGTGGTCTCCCTATCCGAAGTGTTAAGGCAGTCGCTGTTATCAGCGGCTCCATGAACACTGCCTCCCTGCGTCGGAAACCCTATCCGCATCCACATGCGTGCATCCGGCTGAGACATCTTCGACCGTCCTGACTGGACGCCTTGACTATTTACCGAATGATCTTTCTTTTCACCCTGAGCTAAGTTTCCCTGGTTAGGTACTAAAGGATATGCCAAACTTCTCCCAGTTCTACGTCTCAGTTGGTCCACGTGCCTATGTATAACGTTACCGTTACAATCCACCAGCCTATAATTTGTGCCACCCATACAGCTATCGATCACTCCTGGTTCCCACTTTTCCCCTCTTAAATATTGTCTATACCAGACATTGTCTCCTACCCCATCGTTCTCGATGAGCCCCCGCCGCTTCAACTTGTTTTTGAGAACTAGTAACTTTGCGTTCTAAATTTGGTTTTAATAGATCCAGCCTAGTCCTTAAGCGTCTTCCTGTTAACAACACAGCCGGACATTCTCCTGTTGAGCAATGTTCCGTGTTTCGATAATACAACAAAAACCTATTGAGGGTTTCTGGTACGTTAGTATTTTCTAATACTGCTTTTTTAATTACTGATTTAATTGTTTTAACGGCATTTTCAGCCGCTCCGTTCGACGCCGGGTGATAGGGCGCGGAAAAGATATGCTCTATTCCGTCCGCGGCCGAATGATGCAAATTCCTTACTCGTGAATGGAGGCCCATTGTCACTCACAATCTGTTTCGGGATGCCCCATCTAGCCCATAATTCGTTTAGTTTCTCTATAGCTAAACTGGCGGAAGTGCTCGCTACGGGAAAAACTTCTATCCATTTGGACATGGCGTCCACAACTACTAAGTATATTTTACCGTGCAGCGGGCCTAGATAATCAAGGTGTATGCGAGCCCAGGGACGGCCGGCCAGGGCCACGGCACGGGCGCGTGCCGCGGGCGCGTCCGCCAGCGCCGCGCACGTCCCGCACTCGCGGCACACACGCTCTAAGGCTTCGTCGATACCCGCCCACCACACGTAACTCCGGGCTAAAGCTTTAGATTTCACAATGCCCATGTGAGGCTCGTGAATTATCTGTAACACCTTACTCCTACAAGCCTCTGGTACAACTAAGCGGTGTCCCCACATAACGCATCCTAGTTCCTCGTACAATTCTCTTCTTCTGTTAAAATAAGGCTGTAAACCCACTATATCACAGTTCGTTGGCCACCCATCGCGCACGTAATTCAATACTCTACTTAATATGGGATCTTTTATTGTTTGCTTTTTAACTTGATTATAGTCCAACAACAATGCATCTTGTGCGAAATGTAGATATGTTTGTTCGGGTATTTCGTAAGAAGGACTGCTTTTCGTGTTTGGCCTAGGTAACCTAGACAAACTATCCGCACAGTTATTACTAGTACTGATGTATTCTATTTCGTAGTCATAAGCGGAAAGAATGATAGCCCATCTTTGCATCCTACTAGCTGTCATAGAGGGAATCCCTGCATTCGGACCGAATAGAGACACTAATGGTTTGTGGTCTGTGCGTAAAACAAAGCGCCTACCATACAAATACTGGTGAAATTTCCTCACACAATAAATTATAGCTAAGGCTTCGCGATGTATCTGCGAATAGTTCGCTTCCGCCGGCGAAAGTGTACGCGACGCATATGCGACGGGCCGCTCGCCGCCCGGCCCGGCTGGCTCAGCACCGCCCCGATGCCCGCGCGCTCGCGTCACATGTCGCAATCAATGGCTTGTTGCTGTCATAATGAGTAAGAACATGCTTCCCCGATAATAATTCTTTGACCTTTGTGAAGGTCTGCTCGCATTCAGTTGTCCACTCCCACTCCGTACCTTTACGTAACAAACGATACAAAGGAGATAATAAGAAACTTAGATTCCTAATAAATTTTCCAAAAAAATTTACGGTGCCTAGAAACGACCTCAACTGCGAAATATCCCGAGGTCGCTGCATTAGTAGAATTGCCTCTATTTTTGACTTATCGGGCTTAATGCCTTCTTTGGAAACTACAAACCCTAAATAAGTAACTTCCTCCGCTAGGAAAACACATTTACTACCCTTTAATTTTAACCCATAAGAAAGCAATCTTTTAAAAACCTTCTCTAAAGTTTGCAAATTGTCATAAATCGTTGAACCCCGATAATAACATCGTCTAAGAAAACTTGTACGTTCGGTATATTGCTCAATAGATTTGTCATAATGCGTTGAAATATACCTACACTGGAAGATAAGCCAAAAACTAATCTATTATATCGGAATAAACCCCTATGGGTATTAATAACTGTGAACTTCTTAGACTCATCTAGTTCAATTTGATTGTAAGCCTGTGATAAATCTATTTTGCTAAAACATTTATAGCCATTTAAATTTACCAGAACATCCTCGATCTTTGGAAGAGGATAACGATCGACCAACAGAGACGGATTTAGGGTACTCTTATAATCGGCACAAATCCTGAGAGAACCGTCCGGTTTATTAATAGGTACTAAAGGTGATGCCCAGTCAGAACAGTCGACGGGCTCGATGACGCCGTCGCGCAGCATGGCGTCGAGCTCAGCGTCGACGCGCTCCCGCAGCGCGTATGGCAGAGGCCGCGCGCGCTGGAACACCGGCGTCGCCCCCGCGCACCCGGAGCGTCGCCTTCCCCCCCGTGTACCGACCCAGTCCGCCACTGAACAGTTCCTTATACCTGCCGAGCAAGACAACCAGATCATCATTACGGGGCTCCTTTTCATTTGATACGAAATTACATTGAAATTTCGGTATCCTTATATTTAATTCCGCTAACCATTGTCTCCCTAACAGGGAAGTTGTTCCTTTGTCTATAATAAAGAGTTCCAACCGTTTTTGACAACCTTGGTATGATACTAAAGGTTTTATTATTCCTAAAGGCTTGATAGTCGACCCATCATAGAATTTTAACACAGTGGCGTCTGGTTCTAAACATAAATGCGAAAAGTGTTTTTTATAAATAGCCCGACTCACGCAAGATATAGCTGTCCCCCGTATCTATTTCCATATTGATAACAGTGTTGTCTATCCTGATTGGTACACTTACTGCCTTGTAGTTGTTCAAACCTAAAAAGCTAAGGTCTTCTAGGTTATCTTCCTCGATGTCCTCGGCAATCTGGTGCTCCACATCCCCGAAGTAGACCTTCCTCGGCGGTCCCGGCGCGGCGTACGCGGCGGCGCGCGGTTGCCCCCGCGGCGGCGGCGTCGCGCCCCGCTCCGGGCACACCCGACGCAGATGACCCCTCCGCTGGCATTTACTACACACATAATCTCGGAACCTGCAGCTTGAGTGATTATGACTCCGAGCCCCACAAGCCGAACAGCTTAAGTTTAACTCTGTGGCTGGCCGCTGAACACCTTGCCGGCTACAACTGGGTGCCTCAGCTTCCAAACCTCGGTTGGCTCTCCGGCGGTCAACCGCCCAGCCCCTCGACGCCTCGTGATGTCCCCCTGATACCGTAATCGCATTTACGGATTTTTCCGCAGCGGGTGACATTCTCGACGACCCCGAGTATTCCACGACAGCAGCGTCCCGTTCAGCCGACTCTAAAGAGGTTGCCAGCTTAACCGCTTCTACCAAGGTTGTATTGTCATTCTCCGCAAACAATCTTTGCCTCATGACGTCGCTATATAACCCGCAAATGAATTGATCCCGCAAGTTTTCAGATAAATTCGCACCGAACTTGCAAGTCCTTGACAGTCTTTTCAGTTCCGTTACGTAACATGCTATATTTTCCCCTAAATTTTGTCGCCGTTGTCTAAATTTATATCTTTCCGCCAGCATGGATGGTACCGGTTGTAGAAATTGATGCATTAAGTCGTTGACTTTGTCAAATGTCAAATCCTCCGGTTTATCTGGACTAGACAAATTCACCAACAATTCGTAAGCCTCATCACCAATGCTGGCAATTAATATAGGTAACTTCATGTCGTCTTTAATAGCATTTACCTTAAAATACATTTTCATTCTGTCCACGTATGACGACCAGATACCGCTCTTCACACTGAACTCGTTCAGCTTGCCGACCGACATTTTTTTTTAAAAGTAAACTTATTTTCCTCGTCGCCAAATGTAATGTCCTGATAATCCTTGATAATATCCCGCTCAAGGAAAACAACTCCACGTATCCGTTACCAAATTTATTGCGAAAGTGACAAGACAAACCACTGACATGTTCTATGTCATCTACAATACATTGCAATATGTTCACAAAATAACTGAAAAAAGTGTTCCGAACGCAGCGACAATACACATACAATATTTCGAATGAGCGTAAATTTACCTAAACAAAGAGCTACAACTGTATCTCTTTGGCGGTTCGTTTTTGAGGCACGGGTGGCGTATCTACCTTTATATATACAGAATATCATTGGGAGACTCCTGGTACAGGCATTGATATGGTAAAAAGGAGAATTCAACAACGTTATGTATCTTTTATGCCTAAAAAGGCAATTTAATGAATTATGAATTTTTGAATTCTGTTTTTTTGTAACGAATTGAACGCCCGGACAGACAATAGAAAATCAATTGTATCTAAAGCCTTAAGGCTTCATTGGCGGTCAAAGGCTTAATTTGATCCGACTTTCTACCAAAAAAATATTCAAAATTGATAACGTGCTCAACACAGACGTTAATTCATGTTAACAGAGTAATTTGTGTTTCACGTTAAACTGTTATGAGTGCCATCTGGCGGTCGTTATACGAGTATTACACATCCCCGGAACAAATATAGGTCACTCGTAATTTCTGTAGTATTTTATTATTTAACCAGCTAAGACATAAATATATAAATAATAAATATCTACTGACATTCAATCAGCGCCATCTAGCCCCAAGTTAAGCGTGAAGCCTGTATTATGGGTACTAAACAACGGATAAATATACTTATATTTATTTTTGTAAATACATACATATTATACATAGAAAATACCCAGACCATTACAAATAGACATGTTCATGCACACAAATGTTTGTACTGCCCGGGGATCGAATCCGGAACCCTTGGTGTGGTAGTCGACGTCTCAACCGCTACACCAAATGGGTAAAATGATACCTTTAATTTGCATAGAAAATAAATTTTGTCATAAAAGGAAGATATTGGAGGATGTAATATCGATTCTTACACTGTTGTTACTGTCTAGAACTTACCATCAGTTGAACCGTGTGCTCATTTTCCTATGACAAAAAAGCGGAGGATTCGGGTGAATCTCTCTCTAAAACCTAACCTTAAGTTCTTTAGGCTGTAATTTCTGCCACCTAACAAATACTCCCGTTGATTCCCGTTCCGTATCCCAAATGTATATAACTTTGTTTATCCGTTGTTTAATACCACAGATTTCCCCACACAAGAAATGGGGCAAGCCGCGTTTAAAGTGCGACAAATGTAAGCTCAACGAGCATACACTGGCTGCCAGTTTACGCTCTGTGAGACGAGTCAAGACGCACGAATATTAGAAGGAATTACCGTTTTTTCCAAAATGCCATCCTGTGCAATTGTAGCATGCCATCATCGCAATAAATCAGTAAATTTACCAAGAAATATAATAACTTTTCACAGGTAAGAACCGAAAGAAATTGCGACACTAGGACTGCCTATATAACTTGGCGGCTTGTCCAGTCTCATTGTATATTCGGATGTCTGTGGGTACCACAGACATCGAATAACAATTAGACGGACGAGTCGCTAAGTTTATAAGAAGACCCAATGTCGCTTTCAACTTACACACACATTAAAAATACTTACACTTAATAATATTACTCGTCATTGGTCAATGTTTACCCAATCACGGACACCTTGAACGCGTGATCCAAGCGGGAAGCGTTATATCGATAGATGTCGATACTTTTCTATTACCTGCACGAAGATTCAAAATAAAAATCCTACTGTTAATTTTGGTTACGTGAATAAATGTTAATTTTAAATGAACCCTGCTTGTCGTAAGAATTGTACCGCGCGAAGCCGGCGGGTCGCTAGTGAGTCTAAAACGAGAACCGTTCAGAAAAACTATAATATACATATAGCATAAATTTCAGTGCTTTAACATCATCATATTGGAAAATTTAATCTCGCAATCAAGGCAGAGTTACCAGATACGCTGACAAGAAGGTTTTTGTATTTTAAGCAAAAACAAAAAGCTATTGTTACGTTTTGTATCAATGAAGGGTCCACAGAGATCTCATTTCCAATGAAATCAAAGACCCGGATATAATTAAATATATCAATAATACCTTTGACTTTTGTTTGACTCCCATTAATTCAATACTCGACAGAGTTTTGCAACATCTGTCTTAAATGGACAAAACGTAATAATACGTACAAGAAAATAAATATCCAAAAATATTCACTGCCATTCACACAGCGCCATCTAGCCCCAAGTTAAGCGTGAGGCCTGTATTATGGGTACTAAACAACGGATAAACATACATATATATATATTTTTTGTAAATACATATTATACATAGAAAACACCCAGACCATTACAAACAGACATGTTCATGCACACAAATGTTTGTACTGCCCGGGGATCGAACCCGGAACCCTTGGGTCTGGTCCCGCGTGAACGACTAAGGCCTAATCACCCTATACGAGTAGGCGCGTGCCCCTCGGTGGGGACGTGTAATGAGCTGATGATGAATCTCGAAGGCAGATAACGTACAACAATATATATATCCCTTCCACACTATTACTTAAATATGAGTAAATACCTTTTAGAATAAATTAAAGTGATGTTATAACTGAAAGTCTTATTTCAATATTGAAATACCTTTCTGAGTTTATTTCAGCAAGGATTTTCGTGAGCTATTTTATAAGTCCTAAGTCAACATAGACTTCACATAATATGCTTTACATACGGGTCTACTTGTATATGTAAAATTTTACACTCAAAAACGATATACTTACGTTTTAATACGCCTACATAAAGTACGACAATATTTTTGGAATATAAATACAGTTCTTTAATAAAAGGGTTATTTAGCAAGCCTTTGTCGTAACAAAGGCTTGCTAAATAACCCTTTCTTTAGTTTAAATAAAAGATGTGGGAAACCCCCATGAATAATATTTCCTGAGATCGAAGAAGTATTTCCGTTTGCTACTCAATTCGGAAATATTCACGATAAAAATTATAATGATGTGTTAAATTGTTACAGTGTATTATATTTTAAATCTTTGCATTATACATACACACATGTACACAGTTCTTCTTTGCTAATACATAGGATAATATGTAGTTGCGAGTGTATTAACCGCTTAAAAGTGATAGCTCAGTGAGTCGTAATTCATGAATGAAATTGTTTCACCCGACAGGAGTAACGCAGGAGGGTTATGTATTCCAAGCGTATGTATATATGTAGATTTCTATAGACAATCCATCTGTAGACAAACGGTATATAGAGAACGTGATAATCACAAGCTTTTCAGTCCGCAAAATACTTTTAATATAGATTAAAATACCGGCCCATCGTTTAATGTTAATACAATAGGTAATCTGTGTCTTAAATCTTTGATTGAGGGTTCAATTCTGTGCAATGACAAAATACTTCCAGTTCTCTCCAACTGAGAGCTAAAGCTTGACAAAGGTTCAAAGGGATAATAGCTTGTATTTTGTTTAAACGATTTTTAATTTGACGCAGATTTGGGTGTTATCCACAGACATCAGAATATACATTAGACTGGACAAGTCGCCAAGTTTATAGGCAGTCCCAGTGTCGCAATTTCTTTTCGGTTCTTACCTGTGAAAGTTATTATATTTCTTGGAAAATTTACTGATTCATTGCGATGATGGCATGTTACAATTGCACAGGATGGCATTTTGGAAATAAACGGTAATTTCTTCTAATATTCGTGCGTCTTGACTCGTCTCACAGAGCGTAAACTGGTAGCCAGTGTATGCTCGTTGAGCTTACAGTTGTCGCACTTTAAACGCGGCTTGCCCCATCTCCTGTATTGGGAAATCTGTGGTGTTATCTTTTGCCGTAAGGGATGATTTTATTGTAACAAAATTAGGGTTAAGCCCGTTGGGTGCATTCCAGCGTAGTAATGTTTAAAAAAATTTTAACTGCTGCCACCCTTTACTGGTTGTTAAGTAAAAGGTAGAGCGTCGGTGGCTCAATGGTTGCCCCCCTACCGGCAGAGCTGAAGTTTAAATCCCGCCACGTACCAATATATTTTCGAATTTTCAAAATTATATGTACCTACGTTATCCGACACTCTTACGGTGAAGGAAAACATCGTGAGGAAACCTGCGTACGCTTGCGAAGAGATTCAGAAGTTGTCCGTGAAGTCGTCCAATTTGCACTGGGCCCGCGTGGACGACTAAGGCCTAAAACAGGTCGTGCACCTCGGTGGGGATGTTTAATGAGCTGATAATGAAGTATAGCGTTTCCTCGTGACATTCTTGTGTCAATGGAAATGGAATTTACGTATGTACTTGTAATTGTGTTATTGACGGTACGTAAGTAATTCCCCGAATCGGTATCAACTTAATTATTACCATATGATAATAATTAAGTTGATAATATGCTAATTTTATGAACACAATAATAAAACCTAAGACGGACTGTCTTCGAATTCATTATGAAATTTGCAATCAATACCGCCATTTTTGAAACCCCAATCTGTCACTGTAATCTATTCCCTTATATTATTCAGTTTTTTTCCACTATGCCCAATCAACCCACCAGCAAAGCCTTTGAATAATAAATGTTCAAGTGATCCACTTCCGAATTTACCATTTCATATTCTGGACTCGTCCACGTTTAATCTAGGCTGTGCTCAAAAAAGGCATTTTGATGTCGTCACGTATGTTCCTTAATCAATGTTAAAACAATTATCTTCAACCTATCGCCGTCCATTGCTGGACATAGAGCTCCCCCATTTTATATCCGGCCCTCCGCTTTTCCCATTCAGCCCCCACCAGCGACCTTTCGCAAGACGGTCCATCGGGCCGGAGGGCGTCCCACGCTACGCTTGCCGAGACGCGGTCTCCACTCCAGAACTCGTCTGCTCCAACGGCCATCGGTTCTGCGACATACGTGACCAGCCCACTGCCAATTCAACTTGCTGATCCGGCGGGCTATGGCGGTAACTTTAGTTCTCTTACGGATTTAATCATTTCTAATCTTATCCCTAAGAGAGACCCCGAGCATAGCTCGCTCCATTGCGCGTTGACTTTGAGCTTGTGAACCAATCCCGCAGTCAGTGTCCTAACAGTTATTATGCTAAAACAATTTAAATTTAACTGACATATTGCCTTTTGCATTATTTAGTCATACAATTCTTAGGGGTATAATGCAAAAAGTCCAAAACTACATCATATGGGATTGTGTATCCTGTCAATTAATGAGTTCTTTACCAGGGTAACTGGAAACCCCAAAGATCTGAAAGGGAGATATATATTTTAAAAAATTAAAGTATTTCTCCACTATTTAATGGATGTTATTATACTTAGTATTTTAATCGTTTTTTATTATATTTTTGTATATTTTTTGACGTTCATAAGTGCTTTTTGTAAGCCTAATTTGAAATCAATGTTTTTGACTTTGACTTTGACTTAAAAACCTACCTCTTGAATCACTTTCTATTTAAAAAACTGTATTAAAATCCGTTGCGTAGTTTAAAAGATTTAAGCGCACATAGAGACAAAAGAGCGACCTTGTTTTATACTATGTAGTGATTTACAAATAATTAAAAACAGTAGTATAAAAATTGTAGCTGTTCATCATCAAAATATAGCTAGATCTAGCTATAAAGTAGCTGAGTTGGCAGCACTGATGGACAATATCTCGCTTCTACTGCGTGACTTAATCGTATGAACAATTGAGGAAGCTATCAGCGCATATGCACATTCTATGCGCTCATATACAATCAATCACACGGTGCACGTGCAATACGATGTTCTATGTCAAACTATTCCAATTTAGTGCATTTAATTTAGCCGCGAACAGGGATGCTAGGTCACCTGAGCCCAGTATCGCTCACTATTTAGGGTTGCTAAATAGTGAGTGATATTACCTAAATCGCTATGTGCGCTTAAATCTTTAAAATTACGCAACGGATTTTGGTACGGTTTTTTAAATAAATGGAGTGATGCAAAAGGTTTAGGTTAAGTTTATATGTATATTAACATCCATTTAATAGTAGAGAATTACTGTAATTTTTCAGGTTTCTAATGTGATGTCGTAAATAATTATGTCCGCGAGGGTATCTGTTTATCTGTAATGGATTTCATTTTTTGAAATTTTGGGTCATTTACTGTTTACGACAAGTAATGGAAATTTTTGAAAGCGATTTTAACCAATATAGCATTAATCCTTACCCAATGAAATACCTTGAAAACATTGTATATTAAATAAAGGTCTTTGTTCCTTTACAGCATAAATTTAAATGAATATTTTAGAAGATATTGCAGATTTAAAAATTGCAGGACTTAGCATTTGCGGCCCTACAGGACGACCCTACTGGATGCAGAATTGGGAAGAACTGTGTAAATCAGTTGGTTTGAAACCGGGATATCTAGCGCAGATTTTTATATTATTTTTATTTTATGTTATTAGTGTACAGGACGGTCAGGACGCTCACCTGATGTTAAATGATACGCCTGACTATAACAGAGCGGCATTGAATGAGACTAAAAACTGATAGCCGGTAATTATCCTCCGTCAATGCCGCACTGCGCCCGCCACCCGAGACAACAGATGTTAGGTCTCTTATACCCAGTAATTTTATTAGCTATAATATCCTCATATCGAAACACAAAAGTGCATAACACTACTGTTTTCCAGGCCAATATCTGGCACTGAATGAAGTAAAAACCTGAGAATGGTGGAAACCTTTATTCAGCGGACTACAATAGGTTAAAAATAGAGTGTAGACTCGAACTGTCGAGATCCATCACCTAGCTTTATTATTCATTTAAGACCCGCTTTTTAGTTATATATATTAAGGAAAGGTGTCTTATTGCATTCTATAGGGTCGTCGCATAGATTTTACGCCCAGTTCCACAAATTATTCGGTGATAGACTCGATACTGAGCCATCTAGGTAGGTACCACCAGTGCCAGATATAAATAAATGAATAAATATCCACTGACATTCATACAGCGCCATCTAGTCCCAAGTTAAGCATCAAGCCTGTATTATGGGTACTAAACAACGGATAAATATACTCACATACATTTTTTTTTGTAAATACATACATATTATATATAGAAAACACCCAGACCATTACAAACAGACATGGTCAGACACACAAATGTTTATACTGCCCGGGGATCGAACCCGGAACCCTTGGTGTTGCAGTCGACCTCTCACCCGCAAAACCAAATGGGTCGTCAAATCGGTATCGATAACTGGTAATTAATATTTATACTTACCCATATATAAAGCCAAGAGAATGTTTGGCTCTGACACGTTATCCGCACGTGCAAACGGCAATTCTTTCAGTAAATATGGACTTAATTTAATTAGATTCTGTCGACAAATTAGTCATTAATTTCAAGTAGGTACCTGAAATTTGCCTGAACACTCCACCCACGTGTTATGTTTTAGCTTAATTAATGACAAATTACAATTACGTTGAACTTGTTTGCAGCGAGAGGATATTTCGTCTCTAATTTACAGATATAACCTGTATCCTTATAAAAAATAATGTGAAAAGTAAAATGTTTGGGTGTTCACCTTGACAGTGCAGAAACATGAATTTACTAGCAGTGGCGTGCACAGAGATTATGTGTAGGGTATCCAAAGTGACACTAATCGCAAAAACAATAAATAATTTACATTTTTGTCAAATTGAGTGCTGTCGATGACAGCAGATCGCCTATGGTTTCAAAATTGCAGACGAAAATAGGCGAATAAGTGGAAATCAATAATTTTCCTGTGACACTATTTTAGAGCGTTGGTGGCTCAATGAAGAAATGATGAAGAGGGAAGCTAGTAGGAGGATTCAGTTGGACTGGGCGGTATTCGGCAAGTTACGTCAGGTCTTCACGTCGACGATTCCGCAATGCTTAAAGACAAAAGTCTTTGAGCAATGTGTCCTACCCGTACTTACATACGCAGCTGAGACATGGACACTGACTGCGGGATTGGTTCACAAGTTCAAAGTCACTCAACGCGCAATGGAGCGAGCTATGCTCGGGGTCTCTCTTAGGGATAAGATCAGAAATGATTTAATCCGTAAGAGAACTAAAGTTACCGACATAGCCCACCGGATCAGCAAGTTGAAGTGGCAGTGGGCTAGTCACGTATGTCACAGAACCGATGGCCGTTGGAGCAGACGAGTTCTGGAGTGAAGACCGCGTCTCGGCAAGCATAGCGTAGGACGCCCTCCGGCCCGATGTAGCGACGACTTGCGAAAGGTCGCTGGTGGAGGCTGGATGAGGAAAGCGGAGGACCGGTATATCTCGCGCAAAATAGGGGAGACCTATGTCCAACAGTGGACTGCGATAGGTTGAATAGGTGGCTCAATGGTGTCGCCTTCCTTCCGGGAGGGCTGAGGTTCAAACCCCGGACGTTTAATGAGCTAATGATGACTATTTCAGTATAATTAAAAAAACCGGGCTTTTAAAAATGTGAAATAAATGGGTTTAAAAACAAATAGTGGTTATTGTACTTTTCGTAGGTATTTTTTATTATGTCCTGTGGCGTCCAGGGCATGGCATTGCGTCCATAGCGTGGCGCTCAAAAGGTTAACAAATAAATACATTGATTTCTGATTAAATCGGTCGGATCGGGCCGTCTCACACAGATATATATTTTGATTGGGCCGTAACCCATCATGCAGGCCCAAAGCCGGGACCGTCGGTTTGACGTGCCCTCCGAAGCAGGGAATCTTTCTTTTCGGACAGAACTTAATTCAGCCTACAATGTCTTAACCACAGTAGGAGAGTAGAATAGATTTTTAGGGTTTCGTAGCCAAATGGCAAAAAACGGAACCGCCAAGTCTGTCTGTCTGTCTGTCCGTCCGTCCGAATATTCTCAGAAACTATTAGCACTACACTATTCAAACTTTGTACGTATATGTATTCTGTGAACCTCTATTAGGTTTTAATAAGAAACTTGAAAAAAATGTATTTTGGGTTTTTTTTTTAATTTTTTTCATTGTCATAAACGGTGAACCACTATTTTTCATATTAAAGCTGCTGTAGGTGCCCAAGTAACTGCCACTGCCGTGCTCCCTGACCGGAATTGTGGCCCTGGTTGCAAGAATATACAAAGGCTAAACGGGAATTTTTTTTTTGTATAACACGAAGTCCCGCGGCGATTTCCATTTTGGGATATGAAAACAGCCAACAACTTTTATCCCAAATTAATATCCCGTACTAACAACGACCTGTTGTCTTAGGACCGACAATGTTTTGGCTCGTACTCCCAAAAACATCATAGCCTTTTATGACTTCAACAATATTTTTTCCGAAATACTATAAAGTTATTTCAGTTGTATGGAATAAGAATTAAGAAAATAACTGACAAATGTCTTTATATATTTGAAATATATATATATTTTAATTTATTTATTTTAAGGTAACATTACATTTTCACAAAATAATGTCTGCTAAACTGTGCAACAGTTTAACGGCAGAAGTTCTCGTTCAAGACAATGTTACAGCTTATTACTGATGTATTAAAAGTACTTTAAACTACAAAAAAACCATCATCAAAGATTACATAATATATATATATATATATATATATATATATATATATATATATATATATATATATATTATTATATATTATATATATATATATATATATATTATTATATATATATATTACATAACCTTTTTTAAAATCCCCATAGCTATGATATGATATTTAATTATTACATAATGACTAACAGTTTCCCAACACGTCATCATGCCATACACAAAAAATAACAAACATTGGAGCATTGCGGAACATATGATATCTGTTTAGTACATGGATACAATAATAATAAAAAATGGTCACTAATAGTCAACAATACATTATTATTATCATCAGCTCATTAAACGTCTCCACCGAGAGGCACGAGCCAACCCGTATAGGGTGTACAGGCCTTATTCAAGTTCAAGAACTTTTAGCATCCTTGAATTTCAAGGATACCAAAAGTTCTTGATCATCGAAATATGTCACTACCTCAAACCAACAATTCCAGTTAGTAAGTCGGCAAGAGATATAAAACTTCTTTGTAGTTACTTTTTAAGTGACATGTAAACCTTGTGATTCCCTTGAGCACATTACAGAGCGGTCTGAACTTTGTATCTCCATTCTTTGCTTTTGAAATAACGAAACAAAGTAATAACATGACAGAGGGATGACTAATGTCGTTAAAGTATTTTTTTATCTACAATTTTCAAAATAAAGTTCTAAAAACCAGTAAAACATCAGAATATGTAAAACGTTATAATTTTTATTCACGCTGCAATTTATTGAGTCTAATGGACATTTCTCTCCTACTGGTCTCCAATTAATTCCATTAACTATTATGAGTTGTCGTAGATTTGATGTAGACTGGGTGGTTTACAAAGTATTTTGCACTTCTATGTTGCGTTATGATGCAACATACAAGTCAAAGTCAAAAACATTTATTTCAAATTAGGCTTATAAAAAGCACTTATGATCGTCAAAAAACATACAAAAATATAATATTAAAACGGTTAAAATACTAAACTAAAAATATGAGTTTTGATGCTTTGAAAAAAAAAGCGCTTCAGTGGTTTGGCCTGTTGAGAAAGAAGCACTCAAGAAAACTCAACAGTGTAGCCTTTTTTAAAAACAATTCCTTAATGTAACAATATATCATAAACACTGAAATAGCTGAGCAGTTTAAGACCACGGATTTTTATCACATAAATATTCGACAATAGTGTAGAAAGGAAACAAATCAAACAACACCTTTTTTAGAAAGGTGTTGTTTGATTCTAACTTTAAACATATCAAAGGGCAACTCTACAATATTTTGCGGTACCCTATTGAAAGACTTTATTCATCTTCCTATAAAAGATTTACCTATTTTATGTAGTCTTAAGACCGGAACAGCAAGTTTGTTTTTATTCCTAGTATTAAAATTGTGTGAATCACAATTTTTCAAGATAAATGGAAATACAATAATACAGGTTGAATTTTTATCATTCTTATTGTACCTAATTATATAATATTTTTATGGGTACCTAATACCGTATAGTTTTTTTTTATATCCACTGACATTCACATAACGCCATCTAGCCCCAATTTAAGCGTGAAGCTTGTATTACGGGTACTAAACAACTGATAAACATACTTATATACAACGTCTCAACCATTACACCAAATGGGTCGTCTTGTCAATTTATCATAAATGAATAAATTATAGCATTGCATTGAGAAATTCGATAATTTATTATAGCTCTTACTACTTAGTTCAACGCGCCCGTGCCGTCCGCCCCACCGCGCCTGCGCCGTCCATTGCCACACTGCACACCGTGAACCCACCATCATCATCATCATCATCAGCTCATTAAACGTCCCACCGAGGGGCACGAGCCTACCCGTATAGGGTGATTAGGCCTTAGTCGTCCACGCGGGCGCAGTGCGGGTTGGACGACTTCACACACAATTCGAATCTCTTCGCAGGCGTGCATGAAGGTTTCCTCACGATGTTTTCCTTCACCGTCAGAGCGTCGGATAACGTACATATATTTTTCGAAAATTCGAAAATACATTGGTACGTGTCGGGATTTGAACCTCAGCCCTCCCGGTAGGAAGGCGACAGAATATTAAAAATATGAATGAATATTAAAAATAAAATAAAAATATTTATTAGAAAGCATAATCTACAATTCAAAAATCATTTTGATGCATTATCTTCTTTCATCATATCGGCTGCTTTTTCAGCTATCATGATTGTAGGTGCGTTGGTATTCCCACTTGTCACCAGTGGCATCACACTTGCGTCGACGACACGAATCCTGTCTAGCCCTTTCACTCGAAGTCTACTATCAACAACAGATCCCAAAGCACATGTGCCCGAGTAATGCCACATAGTAGAGACTAAACATTTTGCATAACATCTCCAATATGACTCACTTCCCACTCCTAAGCTCGCACATTTATCTAGCTCCAATATTTCTGCACCTTCTTTCTTGAAAAACACTGTATTCGACAATTTAGTGAATTCCTGAACATACTTCACTGCATCGTCCAAATCAAGCAAATCACTGTATGGATCCGTATAAATCAAAGGATGATCATTTGGATCTGTACTATTAATTGCAATATAGCCCCGAGACTTTGGATGAAGAATTACTTGTAAAGTTAGAATAATATTTTTTTCCCTTACTTCTGACATAGAAACTATCACAAATATCATGGTTAAATAAAAACAGTTCCTCACAGATTTGCGGTAGTGATTCCGAAGTTATGAAAACTGTGGTTGTCTGATAGTCAGGTTGCTGCTGGGATTTATTCAGAGCTACATAACCTGCTATTGACGCAAACGGATAAGCGTGTGGGTTTGGTGGTGTTGGATTAGGATCAGCCTCACCAAATGTGTACAAAATGGGAACATACTTATGATCTTGTAAATTTTTACCCACTGGAAGATCAGCAATCACTTCTATGCCCAAAGTTTCAAGGAGCTCTCTAGGACCAATTCCCGAAAGCATAAGCAACTGTGGACTATTGATGGCGCCAGCCGATAATACTATTTCTTTGTTGGCCTCAAATGTGAAATTATTGCCGCTATTATCAATTATATTAACACTTACTGCGGTTTTATTTTTAAAATTTATTTTTGTACCTAAATGATTCTTTAAAACGAAAAGATTAGGACGATCCTTAGCGGCAAAAAGAAAATTATTGGCAGTACTCTGACGAATCCCATCAGCGATAGTAACTTGTGGTAAAGTGTAACCTAGAGTATTGTTTTCATTTGTATCTAAAAATATTCTGTAGCCTAGTTCTTTAAAAGCATCTAAGAAATAGTTTGACTCGGTGCGGTTTATGTATGTGACTCCTAAATATCCATCGGTCCCATGAAGTCGTCCTGTGGAAGATTCCAGAATTGAGGTTTCTTTGAATCTTTCACTTTTGATGAAATATTTAAGAATATTGTCGTAGTTCCACGAATCGTCATTCACGATAGATGCCCATTCATTGAAGTCGTGAGGATTCCCACGCACGTAGTAGAATATGTTATTACTACTTGAACCTCCTAACATTTTGCCACGAGATAAGGTATCAATTTCATTCTTATGACATTGATAATCACATCCAGGAGTCGTGTAGTTCCAGTCAACACGTGATCTCATTAGATAAGAAAACAGGCCCGGCAACTGAAATTTAAAGAATAATTTCGTTTGAATCAGATTCACCCGTACTAATTGTCTTTTAAGTTCATTAGAGATGATTAAATATCTTAAGGAAAATTCTATAAGCTTTTCTTATGCTTTAAAAATGGCATGCACACTTTAAATGTTTGATTATGTAATTTAGCTTTTATGCCGTAATTCAGCTTTAGATACAATAGAAGTACTGAACTGAAAACTCTGGTCCCCAAATGGAATTTATACTAGATAGATAGTTATTATCTTCTATCAATGCGCCCAACCGACAGATGTGAGGTCTTTCATACCCGGTAATTTATAAGCTACAGTGCCTCATCCTAAAACACAAAAATGCATACTACTCCTGTTTCACGGGCAATATCTGGCACTGTGGTGGAACCGACATAGACGACTCAGTATCGAGTCTACCACCTAGTTCTCTACTTAACTCTAATAATTCTCAAGTCACCTCAGTAATAATCTCGTTTATAATACTCACATTAGATTCAATAGGTGGATCACCTCCAGCTTCTACTAACAAAACAGTTACGTTTGGATCCTCTGTAAGCCTGTTCGCTAGCACACAGCCTGCTGACCCAGCACCGATAATTATGTAATCGAAGCTTGCACCATCTAAAATGATAAATTTTATAGAATTTTTGAGTTTTCAATCATACCTTTGACATTGCTTCGATCGGCTTTGGCAAATGGAGACTGATGATCTGAGTTGAAATGTGATAAATGGTCTTCACAATTATTGGACTGTGTCAAACATATAAATATATATTTTAATGATGGGCTAAGCAAGCGCTATGTATAAATTAAAGCCCCTAGATAAAAGACAGGAAAGGTTATCAAAATATTGTTTAATTTATATGACATAATGGTTAAAAGAAATCAATGATATTCTGTATAAAAACACCCAGACCATTACAAACATACATGTTCATGCACATAAATGTTTGTACTGCCCGGGGTTCGAACCCGAAACCCTTGGTGTTGCAGCCGACGTCTCAACCGCAACACCAAATTGGTCATCAAAGCGACGGAAATGTCAACTTAAACTCCATTTTATATTTTTTTACATACCATTCACCACAGCCTGCTGGGGGTACCGATATGACGTTAACTGCAACAAAGATACAACACTCAAAGCATTTTGGAACATATTAAAATTTGACACGGCGTCCGCCATTTTGACAATATTACAAACGCAATGATGAGTAGTTTTAATGAGCTATATTTTATTTCATAACTCTGAAAACAAGTGACATTAGGAAACGAAAAATGGTTTATGAACAAAATTTTTATTTTGACAACTGTCCAGATATGCGTTACTAAAATGTTAATGTGAGGAGTAAACACATAACACTTAAACCTGAAAAATATGCAATCATATATAATGGTTTCAATAGAATTGTTTTGTTTTTTTCTACGTTAAAAGAACAGTATGTAAAATAAGGTAAGTAGTAAAATTTTAAAAATATCAACACTACCTACAAATGGATACAAGGTAAGGAGCAGCTTTCGTACCGTAGGTCACGGTCATCAGTTCGTATCCCTGAAAGTGCTGTTGTGGCGAATTTCTCCAGATTATCCTTTGTAAGTGCAGATCTTCGTTTCTTATCAACATTTGACGAAACATCTTCTCGAAATCTGCTGTCAAAACGTATGGATAGTGTGTCTCCAATGTAAAATGAGTCCTTAAATCCTTTTGCAAGTTAGGTCCACTTTCCATGACGTCATTCAGGCTGAATCCTGTGCTAGTTTTTGAAGAGTAAATAAATAGTAGAATACATTTACTTATCTATACAACTCAATGTAATTGGAGTGTCTGCTTGTAATATTCAAATACCCGTGTTTACAACATCTATATACAAATTACGGACCACTGCAATTTTTTATTATTTTTTAATAATTATTTATAATTATTTTAATTGATCTCTCTGTCTGTTTGTTCCGGATTATCTCTGAAACGGGTGGAACGATTTTGACGGGACTTCTTTCGGACAGTTTATTCAGGTAGCTGAATGTGATTAACGAAGAGGTTTTAGGTTATATATTACTGCGAGGGATTATCTTATGCCTGGGTAAGAGCGTCGGTGGCTCAGTGGTGTGGACTGTCGCCTTCCTACCGGGAGGACTAAGGTTCAAATCCCGACACGTACCAATGGTGTTTTCGAAGTTTCGAAAATATATGTACGTTATCCGTCGCTTTTACGGTGAAGGAAAACATCGTGAGGAAACCTTCATGCACGCCTGCGAGGAGATTCGAAGATTGTGTGTGAAGTCGTCCAATCCGCACTGGGCCCGCGTGGACGATTAAGGCCTAATCACCCTATACGAGTAGGCTTGTGCCCCTCGGTGGGGACGTTTAATGAGCTGATGATGATGATGAAATTATCGTAGTGAAAAACCAAATATATATTTTATTTTTCCCAAAATATTGTTACAAACGTATTATGTTTAAATCCCGTTTAAAGCAGAAATTGCCTATACCAGGGGATTAGGCTCTTTTATAAATGCGCACTGTATTAAGCAATAAGATAATTTTTAAAATCATTATAACTCATACCCCACCACATCTCACCCTCACCCCATATTAAATCAAATTTTTTTTCATTCGAATCAAAGTCAAAGTAAAAAACATTTATTTCAAATTAGGCTTACAAAAAGCACTTACGAACTGTTTTAATGTTTTTATTGTTTTATGTCATCATCATCATCATCAGCTCATTAAACGCGTCCCCACCGAGGGGCACAAGCCTACTCGTATAGGGTGATTAGGCCTTAGTCGTCCACGCGGGCCCAGTGCGGATTGGATGACTTCACACACAACCTTCGAATCTCTTCGCAGGCGTGCATGAAGGTTCCCTCACGATGTTTTCCTTCATCGTAAGAGCGTCGGATAACGTACATATATTTTCGAAAATTCGAAAACACATTGGTACGTGTCAGGATTTGAACCTCAGACCTCTTGGTAGGAAGGCGACAGTCCACACCATTGAGCCACCGACGCTCTTAACTCTAATTGACTGATAATTCAATTCAGCCTTCATTTCTGAAATACATCTTGAAACATTACATGAAATCTTGAAACAATACATAATTTATTTATTTATCATTTATATAGCAAAACGTTTATGGTAATCCAAATGGTATTGGGTCCCCATAAATTCATTCCATAATATGAGTACAATTATAGGCCGAATGTATGCCAATGGTTCAAAATTCACCTTGTATCGGGGGGCAAGTCGAGCGCGAAGCAAACACTGCCGTACCATCCTCTACAGGATC
>PQWD01002778.1:4595-26057 GCA_019425675.1 Leucinodes orbonalis | reverse complement strand
AATAAAACGCAGAATATGTGTTAGCCGAAAATTTTGTTTATTCAATTTATAAGTAGTCTTCAATGAAATCTGAATAATACACGTAACTTATGGCACTTTCAGTAGTTAAATTATGAAAAAATAAGATAGGCAGTCAAATTACTAGAAACGTCAGAAAGAGGAAGAGGAACTTAATAAAGAGCGTAACTCTTGGCTTAAAAGGCCAACGCATCTTGTAGCTCCTTGTTGTTGCAAATCCATGGCCGGCAGTATTCACTTTCCATCAGGTGATCTGTCTGCTCGTTTGCCCCCTACACTATAAAAAAATTGGCACAGATATCCCTGCGAAGCTTTCCTTATATTGTTTCTATCCATGGCCACCAGAAAACTGTGATTCTCTCTTGACATAGGACTCCCTGCTTTTGGGCCACATAACCCGGTCCCCCGCTTTTGTCATCCAGCCTCCACTAGCGACGCTTTAGGGGGACAATGGAGTCCATCGACCGAGAGGAAGGCGTTCACTACGCTACGCTTGCCAAGACTACGGTTATTTAAAACAAATACTAAATCTAATAACACAAAAATATTTGACTCGGTATATAGTTCAGTGAAATGAACCAATTTCTGTAAGTTATTATTGCATAAATGGCTCACGTGCGTGCGTTTGTAAAAACCAAGGTCGGCCAAAACTATTTTAAGAAGTACCAGACATGATGTAGTGGAGCCGCAAGTTAAGGTCACATGGGGTTCAATCGATTTCCTTTGTCAGTAATTTTAATAATACATTTTATAAAACAAGTACGAGTAAGCTTTGAAGCAAACAACACTCTTAACTCTGATGGGACAACGAGTGCCAACCGATAAGGGAAGATGGATATAGGTATATTGGGGTGTACCAATGGAGGTCTACCATACCTTTAGTGGCTATCGGGCTTGACGTCTATCGCTTATCAGTAAGCTGTCTTTTTCCGGTGATATCATGAGCCATTGTACTCGGCAACATCCCGACGGCTTTTACAAAGCAGCAAAACCACGTCATCCTTAAAGACAAACAGTAACTAACTCGTGAGGTCTCTAACGATCTCTTTGTGTATTTGATAAACAGATTACAAGTAATGGCAACTCTACAATATTGATCTCACCTTATGAAACAACTTTATACATCTTTCTATAACTGTCGACTCTCCCACACTTCGTATGAGTGCTTTTACTTGTAATAAGGATATTTAATGGTGAGTATTAAGACAGACAGACGTGTGAAGTATATTTACATTTAACAATACACACACACACGCACACGCGTAGCCCATAACAACATAGTCGTGAATATCACGTCCCTGTTTGACCCGGAAACTGAACCCTCACGATTCAGACACAAATCGCACAAAGTATTAAGTCAGAGAGATGTTAAATGCATTTGGTGCAATTTATACTGCAACGATGCAATGAAGGCAAGGTCGCCAACTCAATTCCACTATCGAATGACATCACATCCGGATATACGAGCTTTCAATTTAAGAAAATATATCGATTGAGTAAAAAAGATAAAATTATAAAAGATTAAGTACGGAAGACAGAAAACTTTTAAGAGCTTTAAGAACAGGACTCCTTTACTATTATAAAGAGGAAACATTGGTTTGTTAAGTACATAGGCCCGTATTCTAGAACGAGACTCAACGTGAACTTGAATGGGAAAGAAAGGATGCGTTTGCTATTCATCGATATTAGCGCTACCCTTGTATCACTCTACTTAAATGAAGATCAACGCTTGAGTCTCGTTCTAGAATACGGGCCTTAGGCTCCGAAACCACGCAGCTGAGGTGGACCATCACGTTATCATCATCAGTCTATAAAGTTCCACAGCAGGGACAGGCCTTCCCGTACAGCATGTCTATCGAGAGATTAGGCCTTTACCCACCACGCAGGCCCATCGCGGATTGGTGGTAGTTAATGACTACCATCCTAGGAGTGTAGCCGGGACCGACGACTTAACGTGCCAAACGAAGCACGAAATCATCTTTCTTTTGAGTCAATCAGGCGATTCAGCCTGCAATGTCCTTACCAAACTGAACCCACTAAACCACGGCTTAACATATCGGCGGTCAATAATTTGGTAATACTACCTATACTGCTGTTAAATATCTTGGATATGACATAATATGTCATATTACAGTTTACGAAGATTTATCAGTCAGATCATAGGTACTCGGATCCGTGATCATTTGTCACTGACGTATGACGTGGAACATATTTCAGTTTGTCCGATCGCGATAGGTACTAACTAATAGGTTTAGGTACTAACGATTTTTTGATTGATTCATTTCAGAAAATAACTTTAGCTCTTCCGCTTTATACCATAAAAGGCCCGTGCGCGCGAAAAAAGTGTCTTTATAATAAACTAATTATTTATTTGTATTCATTAGAAAGATTTCCTAAGATGGGGGTTATTATCATCTACCAATCTGCACTGGACCCTCGTGGTGGGTTACGGGCCAAACTCCCCATGGCTATGCTGTCTGAGATGGCCTATCCCTGCAGTGGGATTTTATAGGCTGATGATGTGAAAGATTCGTCCACAATATTGTGATTACATAATATTGAGTCTATCGTGGACATCAATATGTCACCATCATTGCTAGACGCCTTATAAAGTCGTATATTGTGAATAAGTGTTGTATTAGAATAATATACTTTGATTGTAAAGAAAAGTTGCGTTGTGTGACCGTGAGCGAGCGACAAAGGATGTGGTCCGTGTTCATCTGTCAAGCTTGCGCAACACGCGCAGGGCATGCGCAACTTTACTACTATCATATAGAAGTTTACCAATAAAAGTATTTATACCTGTTCGGTGCAATGCACCTAAACACGTAAATAAAATCGATGCGTAGTCAGCATTGGCTGCGTTCGATCGCTTTATAATTTTAATCATACATGAGTGCACTTTTAAAGACCACCGCGACCCAATCACACGGCACACTCAATCACAAAATTCAAAATTCCTATTCCTATTCAAATTAGGCTTACAAAAAAACACTAGAACAGTCAAAAAATTACAAAAATATAATTAAAAAATACAAATAAAAATATGAATTGTGATGCTTTGAAAAAAAAGCCGCTTCGGGGTGTTTGGACCTGTTGAGGAAAGGAAGCACCCAAGGAAACGAACAGTGTGTCTTTTTTTAACAATACTTAATTTACAATAATATTCAGAAACACTGAAATAGCCTGAGCTTTAAGACCACGGATTTATCACTAAAATATACGTCAAAGTGTAGTACCCTTTAAGAATAGTGGTTTTTATTCTAGCTATTAAACATGTGTAAAGGAACTCGACAAGATTTTTCGGGTACTAGTGAAAAACTTTATACATCTCCTAGAAAGAATTTACCTATTTATGTAGTCTCTAGTCTGAACAGCAATTTGTTCTATTCCTAGTATTAAAATTGGTGAGTCACATTTTTTTTTAAAATGTTATGATAGTATTGACGGACGTAAATTACAAATTACTATGGTTTTGGTTAACATTTCTATGGTTTTGGTATAAATAAAACAATTTTAACGTTATTTCGGACTTTCTAATTCACCCACAACCCCGCATTCTTACAATACCTTTTTTTCGAGTCTAGGCCTCAAAAACATTTTTTTTTATTATGAAAAAGAATCAAAAATTACAGTTATGCTTTTGAAGAATTCAGATGATTTAGATTATTCGACAGTAATGTAAATGTTAACCGTAATGTATGTTAACTTATAATACATAAATTACATAATTTATTATTATATGAACAAAATCATCATCAGCTCAGTAACACGTCCCCACCGAGGGCACGAGCCTAACCCGTATAGTGATTAGCCTTAGTCGTCACGCGGGCCCAGTGCTGACTGGACGACTTCACACACAACCTTCGAATCTCTTCGCAGGCGTGCATAAGGTTTCCTCACGATGGTTCCTTCCACCGTAGAGCGCGCGATATCTACATATATTTTCGAAAATTCGAAAATTACATTGGTACGTGTCGGGACTTAACCTCCCACCGGAGGAGGCGACAGTCCACACCACTGAGCCACGACGCTCACGTGGTGACGCTATGAACACATCGCCTGAAGATTCCTTAAAAAATACCTCATCCTTAAAAAATAAATTAAACGCCTTAATGAAACGCCTCGAAACTTTTTTGATAATTAAGTAGGTATATATTATATGATGATAACTTACTTAAATTATCATAGATTACTAATGAAACAGCCAAAACTTACTCGAAAGCATTACAAGACTAGCATTCACTTATTTTGTGTTTTCACCCACGGTTCACGGCGATACAATCTAGATTCTTTAAAAAAACGTACTTTCACATTTTGGACAAGCAACATATTTAATCTCCATTGTAGTTGTCAATGTTCATGTCTGGTGCCGTTTAACAGCAGGTGTGCTGTATGCTCGTTTGCCTTCCATTGATTAATAAAAGTTAGTACAGATCACGGTTCATATGTCAAGATCTTATGCAACATCTCGCACCGCTGCTCTAGTAGGGTTATCGACATAAGAAACTCATTTAATAATCGCTGTCTTTTGGGCTGAACAGTGAGACGGTAGAAGTTACTGGATACAGTGATTTAAAAAAATCCACCCTTACTTTAAACTGCACATTATTCATTCTGATAGACCACTTGTGTATTGTAGAGAGAGAGGGAGTTGCCGCTTACCGCCACTAATTGCTGTTTATTTCCTATACAAATACATTACCATACATTTTTTGATAAAAGTCCGCGCTAATGAATGAGACTTAGCCAAAACCACCTCTAAGAAAGAAAGTAAGAAAAGAGAAGAAAAATTGTTTATTCGTTGCACCAATTTACCAAAACAATCAAATTCTATAACTTAATATAACCAGTAAAAAAAAGTTGAAATAAGGACCAAAAGGCATGTACTCAGCATGTTCGCGGCACGAAAACGTACCGAAGACGCTATTCTTCCGTAGATACCTTATTTGAAAGAGGGACAGAGCACCGCATGCGGAAAAGAAAAGATGTAATCATTACCATAATTGTGGATACATAACAAGTTACGATATAAAATAAAATAACCATATATATAGTAATAATACACAAATATACATACACACAATAAACAAACATATGACCGTTACACAGACAAACAATATTACAAATATACATACAAAAATTAGAATATACATTGCATTGAAATTGATTAAACTATACATTTGACATAAGCAGATAATTTAAGATTCTCAATCTTAAATCAATTACTACGTGACTTCTGAAGCTCCGATGCTTTTTCTGATTCTAGACTATATTTTTCACCCATCAAAGTCCGACCATCGCAATAGTTGCATTACAAGCGCGATAGTCAACCAAACACACTGCCATCTATAGAGATATTATTAGGTATACCAGGTACTACGTTGATAGTGCCACCGCCAAGTGCCAGATATCGTCCCTAAATAGGAGTTTAATGCACGTTTAATATTCGGATTAGGGGATCGTAGCTAGTAAAATTACGGTATTAAGAGACCTAATCACGGCGGCTACAGCGCATGACAGAAAATAATGTCAGGGTATAGTTATTTATTTCGACCAACCTTTATCTACCATGGTCAGGCGTATCACTTACCACCAGGTTAGCAAACTGACCGTCTCTTTAACTTAATGGCATTGAAAAAATATATCTTTTGCCAGCCCTAGTCCTAGTTAAAGCGATTAAACGCATTTATTCGATTATCATATAATATCCATTGTCCCGGCTTTCGGTGTGGCAACTATCGTCATCTTACTCTACAACTGATGCTAGTAATTAGTTTTTCGGAGATACGATTGTTTCGTGACATAAATGTCATTGTGACAGTTCACTAATAAATGGTCTTTGGTGTACAGTCAGCAGCACAACTTTTGTAATATTAATATTTAAATCGCTATACACTTAGGGGTATGAGTAATTTTAGCCTTAGTGTTCTAACTTCTCACTTGATTCCGGTGATCTGTTATCCCACTGGATTAGTTTGTTTTGGCATGTTATGGTTAAAATATCCTCGAAGTCAAAATCAAATCCATTATTCAATTATGGCTACAAAAGCACCTAAAATTCAAATATACACAAATAAATTAAAAAAATCCTTTAAAATACTAAAGCAAAGCACAAAAATAAATTTTTGATACTTGATAAAATGTACTTGATGTTTGCCTATCTGTTAAGATCTATAGTATTTAGTGTAGCTTTTTCGCAGTAGGATACTCGTCCTATAAGTAGGCACCAATATAAAAGATAAGTCTGTAACTAATTTGACCTAAAATACAATAACAACCCCACTCAACATTCTAAATCTAAGAATCAAAAGTTATCATTACAGTCGATGCGAAAATCTCTCAATAAAAATTATAAATAAGGTCACTGTGTTATCTATAAAGTTCTGTCTTGGAATAAGCGAACCCAATGGGTGACTTATTATAAACGTCTATCTAAGTAAAGTATAGAGAATCGTTGTAAAACGAACCTACAAATAAAAGTATTGATTTATCCTACACTTATAAGTTATGGTGTAAGTTGAGTGTATATTACAGTGTTGCATTATGTTAATAACATTAAATTTGTGAGGCAGGAACGATTCGGAGTGGAGACCGCGTCTCGGCAAGCGTAGCGTAGGCGCCCTCGCCGATGGACCGACACTTTGCGAAAGTCGCTGGTGGAGGACTGGATGAGGAAAGCGGAGACCGGATATCTGCGCGAAAATGGGGAACCTATGTCCAGCAGTGACTTCGATAGCCTGGAATAGAGTATGTGGTTTAAAGTTTTGATACTACTTACTTAAAAGGTTTTAATCGGGATCGCGAACTAATTTTAGGGAATCAGGATAACCCGTAATATCTCTATCTTTACTATCGATTTTTTTAAGCTTTTTATCTTAACGATATTGTCTTTTGTACTTAAGTGCATATATATAAAGACTATTCTGTGAATTCAAAGACATACAGTATAAGCGAATCTTTAGAACCCGTTAAACATTCATAGACAAATCTATTATGAGGAGACTCAATAAAATGATACCTATTCGACTAGCTAACCTTTTAGCGGCATTCATCAGATTGCTTCTTAATCCAATCACGTTGTGAATGATGTTTGATGATGGCGTACCGATTGCCAAAGATTGTTCTGTTACCATTATATTGTTGAAGACCGCTTTGAGCTTGTAATCGATTCGGTATTGGACGGTTTTGAAACTTTTTTTATTTTACTTTATTTTTTAGCGTTTGGTTTGGACGTTTTATTTAGAAAAACGTCCATTTATTTCATTCATTAACAACCAATGATAGTCTGTATTTATAAAGGTCGGGCCACAAAAACGAACCGCCGAAGAGAATACAGTATGTAGTCTTTTGTTTAGTCAAATAGACGCTTTCGAAATATTAGTATGTGTGCTGTCGCTGCATTCGGACACACTTTTTTCGAATGTTTTGTGAGCATATCACGAATCTATACTTTTAATCATTGTTAACAACCCCATTACTTGCAAAACCCTTACTTATAGCTATTCTCCATAAGTGATGACGCTCAAACGTGTCTTAAATATCGGATTATTATTACCTAGACATCGGCTACTTTGGAAATCTTTTCTTTGCCCCAGGTAAGTCCCAAACGTATTTTTATTCATCCAAATAAGCTAATAAGACAATGGCGCCCATTGAATCAAAACACACTGATAGCTCCGAATATGATACTTCAATCTTAGCTATTCAAGATTGCATGATAACCAACTTTCGGTATCGAAAGTTGCAATATTAACAGAGCGAAAAATATAAGTTCAGACATCTCATTATATACTATTAAGTTAGAGCATTTACATGCGTAAGACTCAAGCCTACAGGCGGGCGTTAGAGGGAGGTTCGGCCGGTGATGGTGAACTATGCGCGTGTCGTAGCTCTAAGGCGACCAATCATGGCTATCTACTACTCGGTTATTATCTCACATCGAACAGATTGCGAAAATGGAGTCTGTGTAATTTGATAATACCAGAATTGTCTTAATTTAGATTTAATTTTTACATAACCTATTTTTTTTATTAATTATTTGCGGAATAGTAACAGTTAGTAGAGTATGCGCATGATTGGTTGGTAGAGCGTCGGTGGCTCAGTGGGTGGACTGTCGCCTTCTACTGGGAGGGCTGAGGTTAAATCCGACAGTACCAATGTATTTTCGAATTTCGAAAAAATTGTACGTATCCGACGCTTCCTTGAGTACGTAAAGGGAAAACATCGTGAGTAACCTTCATGCCCGCTGCGAGAAGATGCGAAGGTTTTTGTGTAATTCGTGCAATCGCATTGGGACGCGGCGTGGACGATACGGCTATTCACCTACTATAGGTTAGGCTCGTGCCCCTCGGTGGGACGTTTAGGGCTGATGATGATATAAGATATGTAATTCGACATATCCACATTAGATCTCGCGTGGAAACTGAGCCCTATACATCTATACGGTAGGCTGTGCCACTCGTGAGGAGTTAAGCTGAATGATAAATTGTAGTGAGATACGTTGGAATTCCTGTGTGCCTGGTCTAGCAGATGAACAGATTTTAATTATTATTCAAGGAGCAGGTTCAGCGTTATGCATAATTTTGTTTATATTTACCGATTTTGGGACAAATGCGTAAGTCGTATAAGTTATTTATTTATTAATTCCTTCTACTATCCTAGCTAGATGACGTTTACTAAATGTCAGTGGAGACTTATTTATTTATTCATAACGTTAACAAATCGGCCTAGGCCCAATATCCATGTCGTTGCGTCTACGTAAAGTGCCGCGGGTGCTGTCAGAGCTTCACATAACTGAGACAGTTAGGTGATTTATCTGCACGACGCTTATCCGATAACTGGAAATGGGAAAATAACACCAATTTCGACCATTCGCATAAATTTCGCCGCTGAGTAAATATAATTTAATAAATATTTACGATATAGCTTTAACGTTGCATTATTTGTATTGCAATACTTATGGTATATATTTGAAATAATATATTATTTTTCATTCGAAGTGAACTTGGAATTATGAATTAGATTCAATATCCAACTTCATATAGAAAACAAATGATAGTTGGTAAACAAGAAGGAAATACGTTAGTGCGCCGGCGCAGCGAGCGCCTTGACATTACACGAAGAGGCGCCGCTCACCGAGGCGAAGGCGGAGTTCTAACCATCTAGTAGTGTTTTTTGAAGGCTTTATTTTACTAACATACTGAATGGTCTGCGTCGATCACGAAAAAGCTTTGAATTAGGTGTTTAGACTCGATACTGAGTCGTCTAGGTAGGTACCACCGCAGTGCCAATATCATCCGTGAAACAGAGGGTTATGCAATTTTTGTGTTGTGGGATGAGGCACTGTAATGTGGAATTACCGGTATAAGAGACCTAACATCTGTTGTCTCAGTGACGGGTGAGTGCGCATTGAAGGAGAATAATAACTGTCTATCAGTTGTTGGTCTCCTTTAATGCCGCTCTGTCATGGTCTGGCGTATTAATTACCATCAGGTGAGCGTCCAGACCGTTCTGTACACTTATAACATAAAATAAAAAAAATGTTTAGTTGTGAAGTTGTTCGGCTGTTATGCGTGCTATACTGTATTCTCTTTGGAGGGGCACGAGCCTACCCGTATAGTGTGATTAGGCCTTTGTCTCCCACGCAAGCCCAGTGCGGATTGGCCGACTTGTGTGCATAATATATGAAATTTTGTTTAAAATTACAGTCCCCTTAAAGTATCATCTCGATGTTATGTTGAGTGGCAGCAAATACCCGGCGTTCCCGAGTTCGATTCCCGCGCTCCAGTTCCCACGCGCTGAGATAACCGCCATGTTGTACAATAGTGTTCAAGGTGCCACAAATTGCATTATAATTCACACTGCAGTCAGAAAGAGTACATTTCGTGAGTTCTGTGAAATATTTTAACAGTGTTATACTGCTTTGAAGATGTACATTAAAGTTTTTAATGTTATTTCTTTTCTTTATTTCTTCATTATCATTACATAATTATTCGCCAACTACTGAAGAAAGGTCTTCCAACAAGAATTAAACGCGAGCCCATTCTAACTAAGCAATCATAATCTATCACCACGAGGGGAGCCCCCTACGTTCGTTATGTATACCACATATACTTTAGAAACTTTCGCTTCATTGGCATTTCGTCCAACTTCTATGAAAGGTTCTTCTGGAACGCCCAACTTCAAGAGGTTCTTCTTGAATCCAATTGGAGTTGTCTCCTATGACCAGTTTTTTAATGTAGGGTACCACTTACTTCCAGGACAATAACAGGCGCACGGATGGGAAAAATATATGTTTGACCCTTTGACTGCCAACAAACCCAGACACAATAGAGTCCATTGTTTGTCGGACATTATGCCCGACATGACTGTCAGTGTTCTGCATCTTTCAAAGTTAGGCTTTCCATTAGGTGAACGGTCTAGTTACGAAATCAAGTACCTATAAACTTTAATTTTATTTTCGCTGATATCACTTACAACACTAAATAAAACCTCATAAGCATCATTAGCCTACAAACTAGCAGATAAACTGCAAACAAACAAATATAATAAACTATTTCAAAATATAAAGATTCCGATAAGATAGGTACTCGAAATAATGAGAGAAAGTTTTAGTTTGACTTTTGCAAAAGTAATGAGTTAATCTTAAGTATATCTGCGAGCATGCGCATTGCGCAGTACAACCCTCTCCATCTAGAATCTAGACATGACTGTGCCGTCACACATCGCTTAGATATCAATCTAGAGTTGTCTTTATACAGCACTCGACAAAGCACGCTATAAGCAAAGTTAACGACAGCCGGATCAGCGCGATAAGTAGCAGTGGGCTGGTCACGTATGTCGACCGATGATTGTTGGAGCAGACGATTTCTGTAGTAAAGACGGACTCAAACTCAAACTCAAAAATGTTTCATTTAAATAAATTATAACATGACACTTTGAAATCGCCAGAAAGTTATTTTTAATGAATCTACTACCGAGAATACACCGGCAAGAACTCGGTAGTTACTCTTTTAAAAAATGGGGTTCACATGGTTCTCATTTCGTGTCAAAATTTGATTACTATTGGTTTTTACGACGACGTTCATGAACATGAACGTGTCTGTTTATATTGATCTGGGCGTTTCTATATATACATTTACTTATACACCCAGACCAATACAATCAGACATGTTCATTCACACAAATGTACTTCCCGGGGATCGAACCCGAAACCCTTGGTATAGTGGCAGACGTCTCAACCATTACACCGAATGGGTGTTCATAATTTGTATATATATTTACAAAAAAGTACATACGTCATAAGAGTGCCGGTGGCTCAATAGTGTGGACTGTTGCCTTCCTACCGGGAGGGCGCAGGAACAAATCTCGTCACGTACCAACACAGACATCCGAATAACAATTAGACGACAAGCCGCCAAGTTTATAGGCAGTCCCAGTGTCGCAATTACTTTTCAATTCTTACCTGTGAAAAGATATTATATTTCTTGGTAAATTTTACTGATTCACTGCGATGATGGCATGTTAGATTCATTAAAAATAACTTCTTGACGATTCAAAAGTGTCATGTAATGATTTATTTGAATAAAACATTTTTGAGTTTGAGTTTGAGTTTACAATTGCACAGAATGGCATTTTGGAAAAAAAACGGTAATTTCTTCTAAAATTCGTGCGTCTTCATTCGTCTCACGGAGCATAAACTATAGCCAGTGTATGCTCGTTGAGCATACATTTGTCGCACTTTTTAACGCGGCTTGCCCCATCTCCTGTATTGGGAAATCTGTGCGTACCAATTTGTTATCGAATTTTCGCAATTAAATGTACGTTATCCGACGCTCTTACGGTGAAGGAAAACATATGATCCAATGGTTGTGCGTGAAGTCGGCCGATCTGCACTGAGCCCGCGTGGACGACTAAGGCCTATACACCCTTCAGTGGATTATCAATATCGTAAAGGGTGTATAGGCTTTATTTTTCCACGCAAGCCCAGTGCTGATTAGTTATATCACTATATATCATATATCATATTGGTCACTATTCATTCAAAACATATGTTAAATTACCGAACCAGTCATTACGGATTTGTCATCATTGCGATGGAGCAACTTCCTGTTTTAGTCAACTGCTGACACTCGATTAATTAACGCGGATGTCAGTAATTACGCACGCGCGGACACTGGCTGATGGCCCGGATGGGGTTGCGAGATTTAGATTTTTCACGTGATAATTGGTAGATGTTATTTAAAAAAATACAAGTAGGTCAAAATATCACGAGAATATTGGTTATTATGAGCGTCGGTGGCTCAATGGTGTGGACTGTCGCCTTCCTACCGGAAGGGCTGAGGTTCAAATCCCGACACGTACCAATGTGTTTTCAAATTTTCGAAAATATATGTATCCGACGCTCTTACGGTGAAGGAAAACATCGTGAGGAAACCTTCATGCACGCCTGCGAAGAAATTCAAAGGTTTTGCGTGTAGTCGTCCAACCCGCACTGGGCCCGCGTGGACGACTAAGGCCTAATCACCCTATACGGGTAGGCTCGGGCCCCTCGGTGGGGACGTTTAATGAGCTAATAATGATTGGTTGTTATATGTATAATATGTATGCTATACCAAAAAAAAATGTTTATTAGTTGTTTAGTTACCAAATTACAGGTTTGGGGCTAGATGGCGCTGTGTGAACGTTAATAATGATAAATCTTTATTTGATAATATTTTACATTGTTGTATAAATAATGATCTCTGAGACGATGAGGGATATATTAAAAATATTTTTTTTTTTAAAACAATGTAACTTAATCTAGAGCGCAGCAGCGTGTGCGATTGAGTTTGTGCATTTTAAACAACAAACACAATGACAACCAACTACCAGCAGCGGTATTTCCTGACAAACATGACATAAGTACCTTTAAGAAAAGAACGTACCTATTCGTTCCTAAAAGGCAAGCAACGCACCGCTGACACTTCTGGTGCCAGCGTTATCACTGGGCGGAGGTGAACACTTTCCATTAGGTCTCTCTTGCCCGTTTGCTCCCTATAACATAAAAAAACCCTCCGTGCTACACTAGGCACGTTAGATCGTTAGTCTCGGGTACCATTATTATAATTGTGGTCATTAGGATCCTAAGCGCAATGGAGCGAGCTATGCTTGGAGTCTCTCTTAGGGATAAGATCAGATGATTTAATCCGTAAGAGAACTTAAGTTACCGACACAGCCCGCGGATCAGCAAGTTGAAGTGGCAGTGGGCTTGTCACGTATGTCGCAGAACCGATGGCCGTTGGAGCAGACGAGTTCTGGAGTGGAGACCGCGTCTTGGCAAGCGTAGCGTAGGACGCCCTCCGGCCTGATGGACTGACGTCTTGCGAAAGGTCGCTGGTGGAAGCTGGATGAGAAAAGCGGAAGACCGGGATGTCTGGCGCAAAATGGGGGAGACCTATGTCCAGCAGTGGACTGCGATAGGTTGAAGAGAGGAGGATTCTAAATGAACCCACCATAAAACCGCGCATGTGACAGGCTTTCTGTGCCCTGCATTACTTTATATTGCTGATTAAATAAATTACCTAGACTTCACAATAGGTTCAATAAGAAATCATTACGACCTCAATCTCTGAACCTCTCAAACATAAGTCGCACAACAGGAAGCGCAGTAATGTTCGTGACGAGATACCAGAGATGTCATCACGACCGCTCGGTCACGGCCCGCGGTATCCTTGTTAGCTTAATAACTGCTTAGGTACCGTAATGATATTAGTAGGTAGGTATTACAAATACCTAGAGACATTAGTCTATATCTATAGATATCTGCATATTAGCTAAAAGTGCAAAATACTGATCTCTCGCTATCTCTTCAAATCGCAGCCCACAGCTGGACATAGGTCTCCAGCATTTTGAGCCAGATATCCCGGTCCTCCGCTTGTTTCATCCAGCCTTCTGTGCTTCTAACTGAATCTGCAAAAAGTAAATGATGACTACTACACCAAGGGTTCCGGGTTCGATCCCCGGGCAGTACAAACATTTGTGTGCATGAACATGTCTGTATCATGTCATGTCTAGGTGTTTTCTATGTATAATATGTATGTATTTACAAAAAAAGTATATGCGTACATTTATCCGTTGTCTAGTAACCATATAACAGGTTAATGCTTGGGGCTAGATGGCGCTGTGTGAATGTCAGTGGATATTTATTTAACTATTCCAAAACGTGCGACAACCCTAGTCTGTTATGGTAATGCCCCATCGAAGAGATATAGTCTCGGGCTGATTATCTCATTTCACTTTCACTAATGATCAACCTAGTAACTTACATGACAACATACTCGGTAAATTAGTGAATGGTTGCCAATACTGGTCACAAATGTCAGCGCCTCATGACAAGTTTGCTAGACTTCTGACTCACCGGATTTTGGTACTATAATAATTAATATCCACTGACATCTAGCCTCAAACTAAGCATTAACCTGTAATATGGGTACTAGACAACGTATACATATAATGATATACTTTTTTTACAAATACATATATATTATACATAGAAAACACCCAGACAATACAAAATACAGGTTTGCGTTTTTATTTAAATATCCACTCACATTCACACAGCGCCATCTAGCCCCAAGTTAAGCGTGAAGCCTGTATTATGGGTACTAAACAACGGATAAACACACTTATGTTTATATATATTTTTTGTAAATACATACATATTATACATAGAAAACACCCAGACCATTACAATCAGACATGTTCATGCACACAAATGTTTGTACCGCCCGGGGATCGAACCCGGAACCCTTAGTGTTGCAGTTGACCTCTCAACCGCAACACCAAATGGGTCGCCAAAATCGTTTAAAAATGTTTGTATTGCCCGGGATCAAACCCAGAACACTTGGTATAGTAGCTGACGTCTCAACCATTACCTACGTATGACGACCCATCTGGTGTAATGGTCGTATTATATAGTAGACTCGTAACAATACTTTTTGGCCACCCATCCGATGATTGATCAGTAGACAGGTGCTTGACTTGTGCAATCGTCAACTGAACACACCGACCGCTAGTGCCATCGAGCCCTCAAACTTTAATGTATCCTTTGAGTGATTTGGGGCTTTATTCAATTTTTATATATTATGATTAGACAAGTAGGTACCTACCTGTTACATTTTTTAATTTATATAGTAAGTTTTTATTGGAAGAGCATGTCTCCGAGTACAAATTTGATTCAATTTAAAAAACGCTTACAGTAATCTTATTTTTATAGCCACGTAATGAATAAAGTGTAATAACAAATATCAAATTAAGTAACTATAATAATCTCCGTTCATAGCGCCAGTAAACCCATAAACTTACATCACATCCGTTCACCGCATGTTTTGACATTAAAAATACCACAAACTAAACGCAATCATACAAACTAACCGAAAAATATTTACGATCGTTTATAACCGAACCAATTTCACGTTTCCCATAATTACTCGCACGTACTTACGTTTAAATCACTACTAATCTCGATGTAATTATGCAATTTACTTGAAATCGATTCATAATTAATATTTTAAGGTGGACATAATATATTGGGCCCTTATTTTGAGTACAAACATCATATACGTTTATATAATCGGACTGCGTTATAAATAACGCGCTCGCATACGTGACATTTCAAAATACGCTTTGCTTGGCCCACATATAAAACCTGTGTACAGTTAGATATCAAAGTATATTTAGGGATCCTTTTTTCTAAAATTGATTCTAGTATTTATGGTTTGAAAATAAATGTATTATTTTCCTTTGATGCAAAATTTTACAGTGTGGCTCTCTCTTCAACATATCGCAGTCCACTGCTAGAGATAGCTTTTTTCCCTTTTAGCGCGAGATATCCTGGTCTCCCGCTTTTCTCATCCAGCCTCCACCAGCGACCTTTCGCATCTGTGACTCACAATGACTGGTTTATCAATCACGTTAATGTTATTGTAGCTTTATATATAAGCTACACCTGTTAAAGAGAATGAGAGCCCTAAACCCTCGCGACTTACCGATGAGATGCAAAAAATATCTGTGGTTTACACCAGTAATCGCTGAAACAATGGACCAAAAGCTCCCCTGCTTTGGCGGGTAAATATAAATAAATATATAATAAATATCCACTGACATTCACACAGCGCCATCTAGTCCCAAGTTAAGCGTGTAGCCTGTATTATGGGTACTAAACAACGGATAAATATACTTATATACATTTTTTTTTTGTAAATACATACATATTATACATAGAAACACCCGACCATTACAACAGACATGTTCATGACACAAATGTTTGTACTGCCGGGATCGAACCCGGAACCCTTGGTGTTGCAGCCGACCTCTCAATCGCAACACCAAATGGGTCGTCTATTATTAAATATTTTTCAATATACCAGGACTGTTTCCGTATTTGGCCAACGTGGAGGGACAGCTGAATCTCCCCATAGCTGTGCTGTGCGGGAAGGCTTGTGTCTTGCAGTGGGCTGTTATAGGCCGATAATGATACCAATGTCTGTCTTTATAACCATTCGATTAGAGAGGGCTTAAGGATTAATAAGTTTTGCTGACCGTATATTACTAAAGCAGGTCTAAGGGCGACCTCCGCGGAATTTGCACGCAACGCGAGAGGTCGTAAGTCACTTGGGCAACAAAAAGGTTGTTCGTTGGTCATTGTTGTGCTCTTACGAAACATATAATTGATGGCTCTCTATGAGCGATTTGAACAATGATAAATCTGGCAAACAAAATGTTTTAACATGCACACGTGTGTAAAATCCATGTTTCCTTTGAACTTTCGAGAAATCATAATAGTTACTTCGGTAATATCTAAACAAGCGAATAACAAGGCTCTTAGTAGGCTCTCAAATATAGGACAAATCTTTCGTCTCTCGTGTGAGAACTCACAAGAAGTGTGTACCGATTTTACACTTCCTAACTTGAAAACTGTGGAAATTCCCAGAAAGTTTATACAATTTCAGAGCTGAAGGATTAAAAAAACATTTTCAAAATTGAATAATAATTATCACAGCATATCTCAGCGCAACAAACGGTAACTTAAAGAACCTAAAACTGACATGTACCTAAGTAATATAGATCTTCTCTAAAGCCAATAAGTCAATGCCAAGCAAAACCTTCTATATAAACTATGCTAATATAGAAGTCTTTGATGCCAAGTGCTCTCGCCGAACATGTTCACATGTCACGCTGACAGGTATCTAATCACAGCCAATCACAGAGCAACCATTCATTTGTCCATTAGCTGACTAATCATTGTTTAATATTATAATGAGTTGCCCGCCACAATGGCGGCGGTAGATTTAATGATAAGCAACACCACTGATTGATTGATACGTAATTAAATAACATACAAGGTCGTTAATTATTGTTCATGTATTGATTGTTAACATGGGGATTTATTGCAGTATCAAATGAATAACTTTATTATTTAAAATAAATGTAATTAAACTTTTTCTTATTTTTTTGCACATTTTTTTAGTGCATACTAAAAACTCATATTTATTTAAACAGATGTGTTCAAGGTAATCGAAGTTAAAACCTTTTGTGTGGTAGCTGTCTTTCAACCTTTAAATCAAATCGGTCGGCCAAAATAAGAATTTTCTAAAATTGAAATAACAGGACATAAGAATTAATATTAAAAACTTCCTATATCCAATCTAATTTCCCACATGCGGCTCTCGACGAAATTTCCACGTAAATCTTTTATGGACACACTTATTTCAAATCTTATTTAACCACTCAAATTCTTAAATTAGCATCCGTCGAATCACCAAGGTACATTATAAAAATCCTATTCTTGTGTTGAATGGAATGGTTTATAAAATATACTTATTTATTACACTTTCCAAAACACATGCAACCGCAGGTTCTGCAAGCAGGGAGTGTACATGACTTTTGATCTGTTATATCACACCCACATGGTAAGATCGTTGGTATTGATTCGCTAATCGCGTAGAAAGTGCTCTCAATATAAACATTTTCGCAATGATAACTAGGACGCGCTTTTATGGAGCTTAATTGACGTTTGGCGAATTGATTTTGTTGTTTTATCGGTGTATTGTGATTGGGCGGCGATAGAGACATCACGCATGTCGAATTTACATTTGAGTTGTGCTTTTATTGCAGTTGAAGCAAAGAGTAATATTACTATTATTAAATCCTCAGTCAACAATACATGGTCTAATACCAAATCTTACATCATCATCAACAGCTCATTATACGTCTCCACCGAGTGGCACGAGCGTACCCGTAAAGAGTGTATGGGTCTTAGTCGTCCACGCGAGCTCAGTGCGGATTGGACGACTTCACACACAACCATTAAATCTCTTCGCAGGCGTGCATGAAGGTTTCCTCACGATATTTTTCTTCACCGTAAGAGCGTCGGATAACGTACATATAGTTTCGAAAACTCGAAAACACATTGGTACGTGTCAGGATTTGAACCTCAGCCTTCCCGGTAGGAAGGCGACAGTCTTCACCATTGAGCCACCGACGCTCCTAACTGCTAATACAACATTCAAAACTTATCTAACAGCCTATTTTCGTGTACACCCTCGAGGCTACGTTAACTGGTTCCTTACTAGCCTAACGTCGTCTCTTACTGCCCGCGACGCCTGCATACTAGCGCTTCTTTAGAACTGGCCTCTAATCCAGTTTTCATTAGACAATTAAATGTGATCATTAGGGATGACTGAGGATAATCTTGAGGAAGTAACATTCATAACGATATTTTACATTTTCCCACTAACTGTACACTGCGGGACTAAGTCGCACTTATTATGGTTTTTGTAAGATGGTGATATAAATATTATTTATATTTTATAGCCATAAATTCATTTTTATCATGGGATAGCGGGCAAACGCGCAGACGGGCTCATCTGATGGTAAATGACGCTGTCGCCCATGTACGCTTGCAATACCAGAGGGCACTGAAATGCGTTGCCGGCCTTTCAAAAGGGAATACGCCCGCCAGGTCGTATAGCTGAGGGAATATTTCAATAGATATAGAATAGATACTTTATTTCTAATCATAGGTATTAAATAATGTAACATTAGTAAGTAAGTATCACTATGATCACCAAATAGGCATACGAATTTATAAATATTATAACATATATATCATATATATATACATCACAGTTAAAAGGGATATAGTTCAATTTACACACATATTACGTTTTAAATATTACATCAAATAGAAACATTATTTACATTCTTCTTCTCTCTACTACAAAATCATCAAAATATTCATCCAGTTTATAATAACATTTACTTGTCAATAACTTCACTAAAGTATCTAAACATTTTGTCGTTAAGTTTTAAAAATATTGTGAAGTTTATTGAATAGCGATGCCAGCAAATGACACTCTTTTTCAATAATGCTGTTTTGCAAATTTTACTTTCTACTATTGGTTTACGGGGACGAAGGTAAGTTGTAGTTAAAGAGTCTGTCATCTTAAAATATCTGGATTGTTTTTAATAAATAGGCAAGATTTAAAATGTACAAACACGGAAAAGTCAGCAATTTCATGTTTTTGAATATAGGTTTACAACTATATGTATTTTTATACCGTAAATTGCTCGAATGCATCTTTTTTGAGCTCTAAAGATTATATCTATATTTAGAGTTGCCCAAATATATACCATAGCGCAGTGTTGACATACAAATCCGTGGTAAGCAGTCAAACAGTCGCTGTGTCAGCTACTTTTGCAAGTTTTATATAGAGCAAATGAAACCTATGAGTTTTTACATATTTCAACGCAATGAGACTACCAAGACATATTACAGTCTATTAGAATACCTAAAAATTTAATTGTATCTACATTTTCACTGAACAATTATAAGCAATATTTAAATTTAATTTCCTTTGTCTGAACTCCATGATTTTAGTTTTCTCCAATTATTTTTAAATTATTTCTTTCATCCAAGCATTATATTTAATGGTCCTGTTAATTTCATTCTGGTACTTCCAATAGAGAGTTTTCAACAATAACTGTACTGTCATCCGCAAAGAGAACCATCGGATAGTCACTAGATCTGGGCATATCATTGATGTAGACAAGAAACAACAATGGGCCAGCACACTTCCTTGAGTACTCCGTATTTTAGGATTTTTGCTCGATCTATACTTCACAGTTTTCGCTGATTTAAATAAGTAAGCTCTGTGCATCTGAGTTCTATTATCTAAGTACGACTTTATTAGGTCTAATGCGATTCCTCGAATACCATAACGGTAGAGCTATCCATAGAATGTTATGATCAACATGATCAAATGCTTTGGAGATATCATAAAGATAGCACTTATTGATTTAGCCTCATCCATACACAAAGTCACTCTATTAAAATTCATATATTGCAGAATTATAGACATTCCTTTCTGAGCCTTTTGCTCCTTTACTAAAAATCATATTTTCAAAAAGGTATAAAACTATTAAATTATTTTTTCCATTATTTTTGAGAATATTTGTGAGAACCCCAAACTATAGATGTAATTTTTAATCTGTTCTCTTCTTCTTGTGAACCCAGTTTTTTCTGTACACTTGCTAAACATAATTAAATCTTTATTAATTATTTAAAGTGTTTAATTCTAAAGATATTACAGTGGCGACGAGGTTAACGAACCGTAGCACTTTTTAAAAATCAAGAATCGAGCGTAGTTTTCATTTGTGGTAAAAATTCAAAATTTATATTATTGCAAAATCACGTGGGGACGCGAAGGCGGCTACAATTTAGATGACGTCAATGAATCAACAAATTTTTGCATCGATTCAGAAGTAAGTGAGATTGAGGACGATGCCACTTTTACTGAATATCTATCAGAAAAAATTTATCTATAAGTGTACAAAATATCAATTGATACAAATAGCTAAGTACTTGAAAATAACGATACGCAATAATTGCACAGTAGATCAATTGCGTAAATAGTTAGCAACATCTTTTAAAAGTAATAGAAACAAAAATCTCAGAAGAGTTCTCAACAACACAATTTCAACCTACAATACGTCTTCGTGCGAAAAAAAGCATTTGATGGTGGACTGGGAAGCGTTTGAAAACAATTAATGTGTAATTTGCTATGTGAAACTAAGAGAGAAAAAAGTTCACTATTAATCACGAAACTACACATCAGTGTTTGAGAATTTAATTAATATTTGTTCACCGTCTCTCCATTAAAGAAAACTTTTACTGAATTGTGTACCATTTTAGACAAATTATGTAAAACATCAATCAGCAATAAATAGGCTGAGTTTAGACACCGCAATCAAATGTGGGAGAAAGTATGATGACTCATATTGGAATTGAGAAAACTAGCAAAAAATTTGCAATTTTTAAAGATTTAAATGATCAATAAAAGAAAAACTAATTGATGGAGTAAGTTCCAACCTTGTAAGTTTGAATTAATAAAAATTCAG
>PQWD01002777.1:9302-20187 GCA_019425675.1 Leucinodes orbonalis | reverse complement strand
TGTTTTAAGTTCGCAAATAAGTGGTAAAAATTTTTCTTTTAATGTCAAGTTCGCAAATAAGTGGTGAATATTTTTTACGATCATCGGTATGGACTGTTGCCTTCAGATGTGGAGGATGCAGGTTATCGGATGCTACGTGTATCTGTTGAAAGTAAATGCAAACGTGGCTTAGCAAAAGATCGACGTTTTTCATGTTTCTCATCATCTCTGAAGCACGGAACCATCTTTCCTTCAGAAAATCACGCGATTTAGCCTGCTAAGAAAGACCTTACTTAACTGTTTAAAATTGCACAGTGACTTTCACTTTGACCCTTGCGATTCAAGCCCATGACTCTCGGCTCACGTAGACTACTCAGGCCGTTATCTACGTGTATTTCATCATCAGTTCATTAAACGTCCCCACCGAGGGGCACGAGCCTACCCGTATAGGGTGATTAGACCTTATTAGTCCACGCGGGCCCAGTACGGGTTGGACGACTTCAAGCACAAACTTTGAATCTCCTCGCAGGCGTGCGCGGGTTCTCCCACGATGTTTTCTTTCACCGTATGAGCGTCGGACAACGTACATAAAATTTCGAAAATTCGTAAAACACATTAGTACGTGGCGGGATTTGAACCTCAGCCCTCCCGGTAGGAGGGCGACAGTCCACACCACTGAGCCACCGACGCTCGCTATTAACCAATTGAACGCCGCGAATCAAGACACAATAGACACTATTTTGTCTAGCGCCTTAAGGCATCATTGGCGGTCAAAGGCTTTTTTTTTTCAAACTGACTACTGCTGTTGGCCGCAGTCCTTACAGCTTCACCGAGCAATTGGCGAGCGCAGATGGCTCTCAGCCTTAACATTTACACAACGAGCCTAAGGGCGTCTTCGAATGGGACTTGAACCTCGGCTTAGGGCGGGGGGTGCGGTCAAAGGGTTAACAGTTAAAGCTAATCGTGCAAGCGTGACTCAGCTAAATATCTACGTGTTTCCATTGACATTTGGTGCAAACCGTATGCTTGTTTATTCGATGTACCGTTGCCGATGGCGTACTGCTGCAGGAGGTCGGTCATGTTGATGTGAGCCACCCCCCGCCTCTCCTGCATCAGGTTGTCGCAATGTGTCACCTTACCGCTGCCCGGACCACCTAGGACACATTATCAGATTAGAACCATTATAAAGCACAAACTCAAAACATCCTTTCAAATCAAAATGTCTTTCTTCAATTTTGGTCATATGAAGCTTCCACTTGTTTGTACTGTAGCATAATTATGAATGTAATTATAATTAGTTTGATCATTCTGAGAAAAATCCACTGTAAATACTCTGAGAACAATTAAGATAACTACTTACTAAGAAGAATTCAGCAAGTAACTCTACCTAAGTATTCTTATCAAAAATATTGTGTTTGTACAGAAATATATTACTTATATCTAATCAAAATAATTATGTAATCAGATTCAAAATTATATTTTTTTAATTTTTTTAATTAGGCCCTTACATGACACTTTTAAAACATTACCTAAACACACAGTCTCAATTCTCAATTGATGACTCACGACGGGGTAACTAGTATATACCTGACATATCTATCAGTTTTTAGGGTTTTAATAGTCAAATGGCAAAAAACAGAACCCTTATAGGTCATGTCTGTTTGTGTATCCGTCCGTATGTCATAGTCTCTCCTCTTCCCAAATACAGATGTACTCATAATATTTGTATGTATTTCACGAGATGTTATCTGAACTATCAAGCCTACCTGGTAAATGAATGGCAAAAGTCTAACATCCATTATAAATACTGAGTTTTAATTTTTAATTGTGATTTAAGAGAAAACAGAGTAAAATAACATATCTACTCTTTTAACAGTTTGATGTTTATTTTAACGTGGTAAAACATTTGATTATAGTTACTTCCACGAAACTTAGCACAAAACAAATAGTGTACTACATATTGTAGTTAACGTTCTAACAGAGTATAGCAAACATGGCATTAATTAGACATAGTGGGCCACCGTGGGGTAGATAATGAGGGCGCATCGTGGCAAAATATTTATGTTTGCACCTGAAACAAGTAGTGGACGCCTTTACAGATACATTTTCCAAATGGCAAGGGTTTGATGGCGTTACAATTAGCGAGTTCAGTTGATAATTGTTCCACTTTATCTATCACCAAGTGATCGAATTGACCGTCCTGTTCACTTTGACATAAAAAAACTATACCGAGTCAACTAGATGGGTAGGTACCAAACCACCGAAGTTCCAGATATCGTCTCGTGAAATAGGAGTGTTGTATTACTTTGTATCGAGGAGATTGTATCGATTCACTGTAGCTAGTACATAATTAGCACAGATTACTTTTTTATATACTAAAAGTGATTAGTATACTCTAAAAAGCGTGTTAATAATTACGGCCAATAATTTAAACAGTATTGGTTCCTTACATTACTGCTCTGACATGGTCAGGCGTATTATTTACCTTCTGGTGAGCGACCTTTAGAACTTTAAAAAAGCTCGTGCCGTCACCTCTTGTCTTATTGCCGATATATTGATTTCATCATCATCAACCCATTAAACGTCCCCCGTACGCGGGTGATTAGGCCTTAAGTCATCCACGTGGGCCCAGTGCGTGTTGGACGACATCACACACAACCTTTGAATCTCTTCACAGGCGTGCATGAAGGTTTCCTCACGATTTTTTTTTTTTTGTTTTCCACCGTAAGAACGTCGGATAACGTACGTACAATTTCGAAAATTCGAAAACACATTGGTACGTTTCGGGATTTGAACCTCAGCCCTCCCGGTAGGAGGGCAACAGTCCACACCATTGAGCCACAGACGCTCTACCATTGAGCCACCGACGCTCTATATTGATTTACCAAGGGGGAAACTGCCATCTCTTAAAACAGTATAAGTTTAATAATACTTCAGCAATTCATCAGAAGAGGCCAAATAATATTATTGTAACAAAATATTATTTGGTCGTGCGTACTGCCACAGATTTAATAATATATACTGCGTAGCACGGGTGGAAAATCACAAAAAACAATAGATGAATTTATTGTCTTCGTGCGTGCTACGTTCGAGTGGATAAGGGATGTCGGCCCCCATCTAAAACGTACCCAGTACGAATATGACGGGCACGCTGGGCGGTTCAAATTTGACGTGACTGGAGTTCTGCATAGGGAAGGAAGCAGCGGGCGGCGTGGCGCGGCCGACCCACGCGCTGTCCCGCCGGCTCTGCTCGCCGCCTGTGGTCTCCAACTCTTCATTGTTTTGTTCTAGGAAAACAAAAAAATATGAAATAAAATCTGCCTCTGTGGTCGACTGCTTTTTTCGGAATGACTAGTCGCTGTTGGCCGCGGATGGCTTTTGTCACTTTATCGGACAATTAGCAAACACAGATGGCTCTCAGGCAAAATTAATTGCAATATCACCTACTATGAAGTTTTATCGGAATCATAAACTGTAATGACGTCTTATTTCTTACTAGGTGTTCCCCGCGGTGTTACCCGCGTTGAATATATTCTCCCGCAGTAAAACATAAACTAAAATAGCTTCGTTGAGTCAAGCTACGCGCGGCCGCCGCGCTGTAAAACATTGCTTAATTTTTTCCAAAATAAAAAGTATTGTCTAAAATAAAGGTAACCTATGTTTTTCTTATTACATCAGCTACCTGCCAAGAAAGTCTTGTTCAAATTCATCCAGCCGTTTCAGAGATTACCCGAAACAAACAAACAGCCAGACAAAAAATTTAAAAAAAGTTGTTTTGGTGTATGATTTTGGAAAAAAAACTGTAATATTGAAAATACAATTTTATTTATATGTACGTAGTAGAAGATAATAAATAATGGGTCTATGCATCAAAGTCATTCTAAAAATCTCATCATCATTATCATCCTAACAGCCTATTTTACGTCCACTGTTGAACACAGGCCTCCCTCATAAATCAGTTGATCCGCGACTTTCCGCTTCAACTGCCCATCTCGCGGTTGGCCATCCCAAGCTGCATTTGTCGTTACGACGTTTCCACTCAAGCACTTTTCTGCTCATGTCCCGCCCATTGCCACTTCATTAAGTAAAAATAAATATTCACTGACATCCACACAGCGCCATCTAACCCCATATTAAGCGACTAGCTTTTGCGTGCGACTTCGCCCGCGTGGAATAGTTACTTTGGCCTAACGCTCTCTTTAACCCGCTACTTCACTTATATAGGTGAGTTAAAACTGCGATATCTCATAAGATATTAAGTTGAATAATGTAAAGGTCAATTTTGTTTAAAATGAAATACTTGTGTTAAATAAAGTATTTATTTGGATAAGTATTATTATCATATTTATGAAAACACCTTCGCAAATGGTGAATTATTTTGTCCTGTACATTATATCTTGAAGCGACACGGTACGTGCAGGTATTACGAATAGGGTCTGGTCGCACTCACATTGACTGGCAGGTCTATTGATGTGAGCGATGATGAAATCACTGCTTGACCAGGAGGTCATGGGTTTCCATTTTCTTTCATTCCAATGGGAGACAACTTATGAAAGTAAATTTGTGCGTCTAATTCCAATTGGATTAAGGCATTGCAGGTTGAACCTGATTATTAGAAAAGAAAGATGATTCCGTGCTGTTCCGTGGGGCACAATAAGCCAGCCGGTCCTGGCTACAATAGGGATGATGACAATTTTTTTTTCTGCTATTATATTCATGGACCGCATTATAATAAGAACATTGGTAAAAAAATTACTCCGTTAACATTAAAACTCAGAGATTTTTCAATTCTAAAAACACAATAATGGACTTTCCCAAAAACGCTTCATACAAATGGCTACCTAGTTATGACGTCACGCCTCAGTAATTCGTATGCATAGTTTGTGAATTTTGTACCACAACTATATTAAATGTTGCGTTTATTCAAATGGTATAATAGCAAAAGTTGCTTTAAGTTATATGTGTTATCCTTTTGTTTACAATTTTTTGACAATTAACGTACTTTAAAAATGGACTTGCCCACCCATCTTTGAAGATTAATAAAATTCATAAAACATGAGTTTTCGAGCTGAGAGTAAGCACATCGTTTTTTTTAACCCCGATTTGTAATAATATAAAACAGTTCTTACGATTCCAGGACCCAGTCATCATGCCTATTCTAAGGATGTTAGTCATTATCATCAAGCTACATTTTGATACAAAAAACTAATGCAAATGGAAAGATTTCATTATAACAAAAGATTTTTAATAATAAAGATTTATAAATTAGTATTTAAAATAATCCAGTTTAATTTTCAGACCCAGTAATTAACAATGAAAGTTAATGAGTATAATTTACAGTTTCTCCTTTTTATTGTACAGTTTCTCAAATAATGCTAATGGCAAAATTATATTTAGTTAACTTTCTTATATTCAAATCAAGAATTAAAATACTACGAATTGCAAGCTTGGCAAGTACGAAACTCAAAAATGTTTTATTTATTATCTGTATTACATCAGCCTAGACCAGTCTTTCCCAAAGTGGGCGATAACGCCCCTTTGTGGGCGCTGCAGGTCTCAAGGGGGACGGTAAGAGACCCAGAAAGAAAATGATTAGAAACTTCTTTCTGGTAGAGAATGCCTCTAGGCATTAAGTTCGCCCTTGTACTGTATTTTTGTATAGTGCATTAAGTTTAAATAAATAAATGATTAATTCAATTATTAATTAATTCAATTTGAAGTTATAGTGGTTTTTAAATAGGTGAAAAAATGGGGGCGCTAAAAAAATATTTATTCTCAAAGTGGGCAGTAGACAAAAGAAGTTTGGGAACCACTGGCCTAGACTAACAACGACAAATCTTGGCGCCCAACGTGGGAGTTTGCGCGCGAAAACTTTCCAACAGTGGATGCGAAGTAACAGGTTACTCTAAGAACTTAATTTGAAACAACGTTTTAACTGTTGTTAAATCTTGAATTTTTATATGATAAGGTACTCATTTATACTTACCAGTGTCTAAACAGATGCCCATATTCCATGAAGATGCAGATTTAATACAAAACTCTTCAGGGATAAACACACGACACAATGTCCGCGAAGATTATAAAATAACTAATTTAAGTTGGCACTTATAGAAAAATATATATCCAAAACACGGCGTCCAGTGGTCTTGTCTACCGGCCACGGGCAATCACACGATGTCACAATTAATAGTTTATCGATTGAAGGACGCGACCTTCGTAAACAGACCCTCAAAACAAACTAAACATAAAAACTGTTAAATTCAAAATTATCTATCTCATCTTCGCAACTTCAACCTTTTAACTGATCGACTTCTTTTTGGTTATTCGAAAGTTGTGCCGCCGTGATAGCATTTCTGCTAGCGGTTTAAATCTAATTGGCATCGCGGGCCAACCGCACACGCTCGCGCCTAAAACACAACTGACAAACACCTCCGTTTCACACCGGACCCCCTATCAAAACACCGTTCGTCCCTTTCCGCCGCGATGACCACAGCACGTTAGAGCGTGACGGCGAACCAATTGAATAATTAAAAAATAGTCCCCCTGAATGAAAGTACTGCGTGAGTGGGTAATTATCGTATAAAATGCAAGGCTTGCATATGCCTGCCAGTGACTGATGGTAATAGCGTATTTGCTCACTGTATGAAACACGAGCGGAGTCGATTAAGGTCAATAATTTTTCAGTGAGTCAGACAGCCGGAGAACGCCGATAGTTTATTCATATCCGTTACACTTTCGATAATTGATACGTTTAGGCAACTTTAAAGACAAAGTTCTCAAGAAAGTAATACGTAGTTTACATGTATACATTTCAATTATTGGAAAATACGGTCAATTACACGGTTTCTTCGAAAATTTTGTGCCAACGTGTAATTATATTGTTAAAAATTTATATAAATATCGATTTATTAGTTGAAGTAGGATGAATCATTTTTCAATGAGATCATACTTTTATACCAGAAAACACTACATTAAAATTAAAACAATTTAAGATAATTGTGTTATTATTAAGGAAAGCGAAGGACGCGATATTATATGGCTTAAAATGCGGGAGATATATGTCCAGAAGTGGACTGCAATAGGTTAAATAGGAAGAGGATAATGTTTTATTTCACACCACGTTGGGCGCCAGTGATATCTATTTAAAATAAAATAGAAAAACATATTAGTTTAAAGGTAAACGGTTAATACATTATTAATAAACAGTTCCGACTATTGGAAAAAGTAAAAATCCTTTTGTAAACGTCAGTTTATTGATTGCAAACAATTGGTGGTGCTTTAACAAACAACAGACTGTAGTATTAGTACCTATTTTTTTTGCACGTCATATTGCATACACATATATTGAAGTCTATAAATATCGATCGAATTATATAAAATAATAGAAACATGTGATCTAAAAACAGAAAAGAGAAATCCAATAGTTTTATAAGACACAATTACAATAAGTGCACTTTTGATAATTTATAAAATAATATCAAGACATAAAAATCAAACAAGGCTTATCAGTGGATTTATATTATTATCCATAGTTTTATTTTCAGGGCGTAATCCGGAACAAGATCTATTTTTCAGTTCTGTTTTTCTCTATCAATCATTCATAACTAAATATAAATTAAAAACATTAAAAGAAATATAACAAAGGAACAATGTGTTAAGTATCTAGTTTCAGAAATAAATTTACGTTAAGTAGTTTAAAAACACATTTAGGCCCGTATCCTAGAACAAGACTCAACGTTGAACTTTAACTAATTTGAGTCACTTCACTTAAATTTAGTTAGAATGGGATAGCGCTTTATGCTATTAATAGCGCATCCCTTTCTCACTCTAAGTAAAGATCAATGCTTGAGTCTCGTTCTTGGGTACGGGCCTTAAGTTATCAAATTTATCTAGTGATACATTTTTTAACATGGGGCGGAATACAGCATTTGCCTCTGGTGCTAACGTAGACATAAAAATATTAAAAATATAATTAATATACCTCAACTCAACCTTATAAGTCTTAAAGTTAAGTTTGAATATAAAAATTAACACATAAAAGTAAACTTCCTTGCTTTGTAGCATATATGATACATATAATTCAACAATAACCGTACTAAGTTATAAAACAAACATTTTTCACACTTCAAACATAATTGAAACAGTTTTCTTGAATCGGCCTTGTTACATTTTAAATTGTGGACATTTGGATCGAGTTTAATTTTTTTATCGTGACACTGTTAAGGAATATAACTGACCTAAAGCATTATAAACTAGACCAACTTTCAATTACAAATTTAAATGTTTCTCCTTAACTTTAGTCAAGTATATGGCAAAACGATTCATTGATTTTCGACTCTAAACTGTAAAGTTTAATGTGTTTTTTTAAGCCAGAGCCTGAGTTAAGGAAATTATTTGTATTGATGACTTTAAATGTTAAAGATATTTAAAAATTTGAAGAATTAAAGCCAGAGGTCTTTGTCCCACATCGGTTGTTAAAATGGTGGTCTGTTAACACGGATATTAGAAAACGATTATATACATCACTGACTACATTATCATTATAATTAATGGAAGAACATTCTAGCACTTAAGGCCTAATAAATGCTTATATACATACATGTTACATTATAGTATTTTATACAGTAACTTCTAAAAGAAAACACGTTTATAACAATTGGGTACAGTACATTACCTAACATTGGGCGTTACATGATTAAATATTATATTTTTGGGAAAAGTATAAGAACCGATCTACAGTTTCATCGTAACCTCGATATAGGGATACATATAATTACACCGTGTGTTTAAATTAATGAACATATTTACTCGATTTTAAGGCGTATGTAACGCCTAAAAATCAAGATAAGTGTTTGTTTTTATACAATGCCATTTTTATGCATTATTTTTGGACGCATTAAATACCTTTATTGGCTTCATTCAAGTTTAATGAAGCAAGTATTGCCTTCGGTATCAAGTGACAAGAATCAAGAATTAACCTTTTTATATAACATAGGGAGGCAAACGAGTATGCGGTTCACCTGATGGAAAGTGTTACCGCCGCCCATGGGCATTTACAACATCTAAGGTCACAGGGATGCGTTGCCGGCCCTTTATATAAGTAAGAATACGCTCTTTTTTTGGAGGACGCCAAGTTATATCGTTCCGGAAACGTTTCCGATGGCAACTGATTCCACAACTTGATCGAACGCGGCAGAAAAATTCGACCAAAACGAACTGTGGAAGACCTCTTAGTAACCAGATGATGTGGGTTAAATCTGGAATTCTGCCTCGAAGTTTGTAAGTGGAATTCAGCCGCGGGAACCTTTTTTTTAATTGACAATACAATTGAAATTGTTTAGTTGTATATTATGTCAGTCAGCGGCGGTTAGGGGTTAGCAAGAAACGAAACAATCGATTTAAATTCTATATAGGTTTAGGAAATTTCGTTCACTATGATACTTTTCGAGGACATTTCAATTAACAGTCATACTAAACAAATCTGTTTGATCTGAATAACGGTATGATGAAAGGTTATTTTAAAAATAGTCTGTCACTATAAAATGCAATCAATCACAACTCTTGTTAACTATGTTATTAAAAATTATATCTTAAAATCAATTACAAATACGCGATTTAATTGTACCTATATTCAAGACTAAGTAAATAAGAAAAAGGATTTCTTGTTACATTTCACACATTGTTAAAGCGTTTAAATTATCTAGATAAGTCATATTAATAAGCAAATTATTTATCAATTTAATATTAGTAAATAACACAGCAAAATTAAAAGATATATATAAAAAATAAACATTTTAGCGAGCATGGATGGACTTATAAAAAATATCACAATATACAAGTGTAATGAGTTTAATAATTAAAATAAGATCCACATAGTTGTGTATTAAATAAATTGCGCTCAGTATGCTGCGTAGCTGTAAATAATATAAAAACACATATATAAATATAAAATATTAAAGATTATTCTTTTGAGGCCATCATCATCATCATTACAACCTAGAAAGTCCACTGCTGAACGAAGGCCTCCCCTAATGATTTCCACGCGGACCGATCCCTTGCAGTTAACATCCATCTGCTACCTGCCACCTTAACCAGATCATCAGACCATCTGGTTGGGGGTCGGCCTACGCTTCGTTTTCCGTTACGCGGACGCCACTCGAGAACCTTTCCGCCCCATCGGCCATCGGTTCTACGCACTATGTGCCCTGCCCACTGCCACTTCAACTTGCTTATCCTCTGGGCTATGTCGGTCACTCTAGTTCTCCTACGGATATCCGTGTTCCGGATCTTATCGCGTAGGGAAACACCTAACATAGCCCTTTCCATAGCACGTGGAGGCCATATATTAGGCTTATTGGCTGTATTTGTGTATATAAAGCTAAAACTTAAAATACACTTTAGTCCATGTAGGTATGGATGTTTCCGTTTATTAAAAAACCGGCCAAGTGCGAGTCGGACTCGCGCATTAAGTGTTCCGTTATCTTAAAAAATCGGAGCACTCAATTCCAATTAATAGCCTAATTTTTTTATTTACCCCGTGTATTTGCTCTCCCGCTTGAAATGTACAAAGCAAATATTATGTGAAGTTTGGAGCTAGATATGCTGTATAAGACTTTCCGGGTATTTATTTACACACATGCCCGTTTATATGTGTTAACAAGGCTCATATCAAGGTTATCATGTATTTGCCGCCAAACCTTTTCATTTTGGTTTCGCTCCTAAAACCGATATTTTAATACCGGTTTTTAAAGGGAACATTTGCATGAAATCCTTAAGACTGTTTTTTTAAGAAAAACCGATTTAAGACGTGTATTTTTTACACGTATGTGTGCGCTTATGGCGATAGAGCCCGTTGTTCGTCGAATTAACCTAAATAAATTAGGTGTAAGTAATGTTCTCTAAACGA